>VYZT01054259.1:251202-335980 GCA_013400735.1 Pomatostomus ruficeps
TGTGTGGGAATGGTACACTGTGTGAGGGAATGGTACACAGTGTGTGGGAATGGTACACTGTGTGTGGGAATGGTACACGGTGTGAGGGAATGGTACACTGTGTGGGAGTGGCACACTGTGTGTGGGAATGGTACACAGTGTGAGGGAATGGTACACGGTGTGTGGGAATGGTACATGCTGTGTGGGAATGGTACACTGTGTGAGGGAATGGTACACAGTGTGTGGGAATGGTACACTGTGTGTGGGAATGGTACACGGTGTGAGGGAATGGTACACTGTGTGGGAGTGGCACACTGTGTGTGGGAATGGTACACAGTGTGAGGGAATGGTACACAGTGTGTGGGAATGGTACATGCTGTGTGGGAATGGTACACTGTGTGTGGACATGGTACACTGTGTGTGGGAATGGTACACGGTGTGTGGGAATGGTACACGGTGTGTGGACATGGTACACTGTGTGTGGGAATGGTACACTGTGTGTGGGAATGGTACACAGTGTGTGGGAATGGTACGTTGCTGTTTCCATCAGCCACAGTGGGACACAGGGGACACTGCAAAAAACAGTGCAATATGTTAGTGGTCTCTTAAACTGGATTTTTCTGGACAGCAAATGAGCATTGCTAGGCCCACTGACTGCCAAACAAACACCTCTGCAGACACCAGTGTTTCCACAAACCTACAAGAGAGGTGGCCCCGGGGTTCAAGGATACTTTTTATGATTCTTGATTGGAAAATGGCCATGAGTTTTTTACCCTATGGTACCACGTTTACTGTGCAAATGTTACGTGTCTCTCTAAACTCCTCTCTGAGATACATGTGTGCTCTGCTTGGCCTATGATCTTGAGTGTTTCCCACTGGCCTTTAAAAGAACTTAACAAACAAAAAAGATTAAATCATCACAATAAATTCGTTCATTAGGTACTGGGGATATGACATTCACCTAGTCTATCTCACCCAGTGAAGTGCTGTCAGAACTCCCTCATGTCCACATTACCTACTACAATGAGGATAAGGTGGGAAAAAGTTGCAGAGCAGTGGAATGTCTTCTGTTGGAGGCTTTCTAATCTCCAGCAATTACTGGTGAGGTGATATCCCACTCTCCTGGTAGGGAGCACTGTTCTAGAGACATCACAGTGGGGTTTTTTTAGGTGAAATACACAGCTAAGGTCATGAACCTATGTGGCTATTGAAGAGCTGGCCTCCAAAACTCCCTTTGAAAACTTAAGAATTTTGCTGTCCAACTTACAGTAGTTTTATTTTATCTTCCTAACCCATTGTGCATTATCAGCTGGAGAAGACATCCATCACTGTTTCCTCCCCAGAAGTGTCCTCTACCGTGACTGAGTAGGGTCCAAGGGTTTGTTGTATTTGAGTGTCAGATGAAATGATCTCTGCAGAAATGCTAAAAGGCTTAGCAAGCTGTGTTTACAAATCACTGTTGGACAGGCAGATGAGAGCACTGATTTTGTGGTGTAGGTGGTATGTGTGTACAATTTGCTGGCCGACACAGCACATTCTCATGCGTTACATTGTTTAGGAGGAAATTTAGATGTAATGACTGCAAGACAAAAGACAGTCCCTTCCCAGTTTATCTGCTTCTCCTGACTTTGAAACCGCTGCTTTGTTCAGGTCCTTCTTGGCCAACAGCCTTCTTGGCTATTTATTCAGTAAGTTTTTGCATGACTTGATAAATGCATGCTGGAATTGCAGGAAGCTGGCTGTTTGCTATTTACAGTTCCTGCAGCTTTCTCCCTGTTATTGGCATTATTCAACTCTTAGCAGCTGGAACAGCTGGTAGGTGGAGGCAGACTGAGACTTCAGGAGGAATTGCGTCAGCACCTAACAGCCTGTTAGGCTTCCTATTAGCACTGCAGTGGGACCTGGGGCTTTCTGGTGGATCTGGTTTTAGCTTTCTTCATATTTTGTAAAAGATTTAAAAGGAAATACTCTGAAAACAGAGAGCCTTTGCACTAGCACTGAAATACCCACAAGTCGGGAAATTCCATCCTTGATTTTTAATTGTTTTTTTCAGAGCTGTGGGTATGCTTTGGCTTATATCAAAATGCACCATTATCCTTTGCCACAGTTGTGTTTGTGGATGCATGTGCATATTGCGGTGTCTAAATGGCTGACCTTTCTGCAACTCCCCGATGTGCCCATGCAACTCCTAATTTCAGTCCAGCAGATCCACAGATGTATTTTCATTAGCCAGTCTTTGTGATTTCCCCAAAAACAACATATGTTGAGGGATAACAGAATTAGAAATTGCTGATTCCCAGTGTTGACATCATCCTACTTCAATTGTTTGCCTTTTAGACAAAATAATCTTCTTCCTCTAGGGTTTTGCCTGCTTTGGAATTTGGTGCTAATCAGTAGAAACGCAATGTTTGCTGGTTTAGTTTCACCACAAAACTGTTAGTAAATTAGCTTACAATTTGAAAAGAGATCAGCTGATGAATTAGTGAGAAGGAAACATATTTTAAAGGCCTACCTTTTGAGATAGGCAGCAATTGGTTATACGCTGTTAGATCCTTCATTTTCCCTGATGTTCTTATTAACAGAGCACGACCAACTTTCTTCCATGGATCCCCATCAGCCCATCACTGCAATCTGGGGTATTTGCCATGTGTGGCACTCGTTGATGGAGTGCTATGCTATCACATAAATTAATTCGGCCCTGGTTCATTTTATTTAAAGCTCCCAATTGGCCTTACTCTAACCTGTATTTTTGCACAGTTAGCTAATGATAGCATGGAGAGTTAAGCAGGAGTTGGTCAGACGAACTAAATACCTTTTTTAAAAATTTTTTTTATTCAACCAGTGAAATACACATTATATATCACACATTTCTACAGCTCAGTATGTCCAGTAGAGGCTTCCCTTTCACCTCATGGCTCTGCTGACCCCATCATCTCAGGATTAGTATCGTGTATCAGCCTGCACACCTATGGTACCCAAAGACTCTCACCTTCTGTGCTGTTCTTTGTAGACTTTTTAATCCCATTCCACAAGGCAGTGAGACTGTTCACATCAGTAAGGCAAGAAACTGGATTTTTCACTGTTAGAACTATGCCGACTGTCTGACACGTAGGTGTTATCTATGCCAAATTCCTGAGAGCTGATGTGTTCCTATCAAGGCAAAGAAATTTCCTATGCCTTTTGTTGGATTTAACTTCTGAGCCTCTTCACACTTTTCAGGTGTCAGAAATAAGGTATTTGTTATAGACTAGAATCCTTCAAAAATGAAGTTTCTTCTTCAAAATCTTCCTCTGCTAGTCCCCCAGGATGCATCTGTATTATTGAGTTTAGTATAAATAGGTTTAATTTTTCAGACCTGAAGATAACACACTCGAAGAAACTTTCTGGCACTTTCCTGCTAAAAGATCTTTGGGTTTCTTGGGGGTTTTTATCCTATTCTTTTGGTATCACTTTTAAAATACTCAATTTTTATTTCCTTGGCACTGTCTGTGCTGGAAGGCATTTCCAAAGTGCTGATTACTCTGGGGGGCTTTGAAAGATGTTCCTTTATCCAGCAGTATGCGAACTCCACGCTTATACTGCCTACATTTCTTTTGTGGTTCTGAACATAACTGGATCAATGGGTTCAGGGTTGCCTACGGAGCCATCAGGCTGGTTGGGTTATGTCACACCACTTTCTGTGGGCAGTGAGAAGGCTGGAAATGCATCCACTTCATCTGAGTCTCCAGTGAAGTAACCCAGCTTCTGCCTGCAGAGCCATTGACTAAAAAGGACCTTGTGGACATGACCAGACCAGGGCCTGAGTTCGGCTCCAGAGTGATGGTGCAGAGCTCAGCAGCTCTGCCTGTGCATCCCAGCTGGACAGCAACTCTGTTTCTAAGCCCAGTGTGGGAAGGGACTTTTATTTTCTCTGAGACCCACACTTGGTTCAGGATGTGCCCAGAGTCCAAAGAACAGCGGCAAACAAGCATTTTCTTATCTCCCTTTCAGATCTTGGCACATCCCCAGGTTGAACAATAGCCATTGGCTTGTCTATTTTCTGGCTAACTGGAGACAATGGGAGTCAATATGCACAGAGTTACTCCTTGTAAATTAAGGACAATCCTGTAATAAAAAGGGGACATTTCCAAGGAACTCCCAGGGAACAAAAGCTATGTGCCATGGTTCTTTCTCTGGAAGCATCATCTGCTCCCTGTGCCCAGCATAAATTCATGCAAGCAGAACCCAAAGAGCTGAGTCCCTGGGCTCACACCACACCAAAGTGAAGGGCTATTTATTCCCTCTGGGATTTTGGAAACTGCTTTGTTTCAAGAGCTGGGAACGCCACAGACTCTAATGCGCATTTCTGAGAGCAGGAGAAAGAGGTATCTTGTCTGAAGGAGAAGGGGAAAAAAGGAAAGAGACTCTGATAACACCAAATTTAAAAATTAGTAATTCCAAGCATAGTAGAGAGGAGAATTTTCACCACTGCCTCTGTCCTGCTAGCACAGGAACTGGGCCAGAGATCTGCATAGCTGATTCTCCCAGTGCCCCTTACCCACAGGAGTATCAGGGACTAATGGAGCTAAGATGGGACTTGGTAAGCCTGGACAAGATCTGTCTTCCCGATCTGATATTTTAAAATGCCATTGGGGTGACCGATGGCTTTTTTTTTTTCTTCTTTCCCCCACAGTGTGCAACTTGTTCAAAAAAGTTTAAGGATGAAGCAGAAACAGCCACTGGCATGTGTTTCTGAGGAAATGAAGCCTTTGGGCTGTGAAGAGGGCTTGGGATATGTGTAGGAGCGGGGAAGGAGGTGAGGCTGGTCCCAGCTGCCGGCCTGGAGACCACTGGGATGCCAGAGCGAGCTGGGCAGGGGATGCTGGAGCAGCTGGACTGGGGATGCTGGAGCGGGCAGGATGGGGATGCTGGAGCGGGCGGGCAGGGGGTGCTGGGGCAGCTGGACCGGGGATGCTGGAACGGCCGGGCAGGGGATGCTGGTCCCCACGGTGTGCGTGCTCAGGACTGGCCTGGACGTCAGCGGGGAGGGGAGGGGGAACCCGGGCCGGCTCCGGCGCCGTTGCTGAGGCAGCAGGAGCCGCGGCAGCATCCCCAAGAGCCGGGCTGGCAAACTCCTCCTCCCTCCCGCTCTCATCCCCGCTCTCCCCGCTTCCTTTGCAAAGATGGCAACCGAGGGGCTGCACGAGAACGAGACCCTGGCATCGCTGAAGAGCGAGGCCGAGAGCCTGAAGGGCAAGCTGGAGGAGGAGCGGGCCAAGCTGCACGACGTGGAGCGTGAGTGGCGCCGGGCGCGGGCAGCGGGGCGGCCGCAGGGCCGGAGCGCGGCCGGGCCTGGCCGGAGCGGGGCCGGGGNCGCGGTGCAGCCCGGGGTTCGCCCGCAGCGTGTGGAGGTAGTCTCAGGAGCCAGGATGAGCCCCAGCCATGTGGAAGTTGGTGGGAATTTCCTTTAATGAGGCCGGGATTTCACCCGAGGTGTGGAAGGGCTTGAAAAAGAGCCTTGTTCCCAAAAACAGCTCCTCTGCCCTCCTTCTGCCAGGGAAACCAGTCGCAGGGATGCAGTGCTGATTCAGAGGTGCGGGGTGAGTCAGTGCTGGAGCTGTCAATGTGTAACTCACCGTTCTCAGCTGCAGCTTCAGGATCCAGGCATAACCCAACAGAAATGCGATGGACAGACCTCAAGCCTGCCCTCCCCCTGCCCCCTTCCCCATTCAGAGAAAGAAGCTAACCCTACCTTTACGGAGCTTTTCAAATAGGTATTCACAAGTTTTGAGATATAAAGAATCCTTTTATTATCATTATTTCATTTTATAATTACAATGATACATTGCAGGAGTTTTGGGGTTTTTTTGCTTTTGGTGGTTCTTTTTTAGAAAAATACGTAAGTTACTGTTTCCCTCTGAAATGATGTAGCTCAGTCTATTAGAAATATTAGTGGGTCATTAAAACTTTACTTTCATGTGTTTTGATGTCTTAAGCATTGAAAAGGAACCTGAGCCTGTATCCAGTGACTCAGTTCTTAGTGTTTTGTAAGAATGAGGGACTGACAAACACTTTTGAATTTCAGGTTGGGAAGGATTAAAATAAGAGATATATATTCTGGAATAAATAGAGCATTTTCATGTCCAAGTTAGACAATCATATGTTACATGAATGTCATGTTAGTCAGAATTGTTAAACAGAGATGCCCTCATTACAGAAACATTACCATAAATCACCATATTCCTACAGTGTAATTTCTGTATCAGAAGTAGCAGGACCTTTGTTTAAGAGACCTTTTAACCATATTCTTAAACCCATTTTTGCTCACAAAGAGTTTACCTATGGTTGCAGTGGTACTGTAACTGTGTGTGCTATTGATAGTCATAGGGTATTCTTTGTCATATGTAAGATCTGTAAACTTCCACTGGCAAGCTGTGTTTGCATAGCCACGACAGCATTTCTAAGACAAAAGTGTTACGCTGCTGTAGAACAATGCTCCTTTATGATATTTTATATCATTGATTCTGTATCACAGCTTTTTTACACTTAAATTATTCCCAAGTACTATTTCTGCAGAGTTTGTAAGTTTCAGAATAGGGCATCATTTCTGGTTTTTGCTTGGTTGGTTGGTTTGGGTTTTTTCCCCCTAATCTAAAATTACATCTTTTGCGGTTTTTTGCTCAGATCATGACTTTCCCTCTGTGTTTCCCAAAACAAACAGCTGGCTGAAATAGGATTGCCCTTATTTGTCCAATTGGTTCTGAACAGCATCTCAAAAATGTGGATAGAAAAAGGAAATGCCAAATGTGCCTTTGATTTACAGTCTTACAATTTTAAGGAGTCAATTCTATAGTTTAAAATTTTAGGTATAGACAAAAGTTTGTTCTGTTTGTGCAATCCATGAATTTTTAAGGCCAGAGAGACCGTTAGACCCAACACAGAAAAGATCAAAGACCCAGGAGTATCTGCATCAAGTCCATGCCTCCTGTTCAGGCCGAACAATATTTTTAAGAAAAATGGGCAGTTTTATCTGGACCTCTGTAAAACTACTCAAGCTATTTACTGGCTTTAGCTGATCTGCTAGTCTGAGTGCATGATTTTTGGATATCTTTGAACAATATTGGAGAATGCTTAAAAATAATTATCTGACTCTCAAACCTGTGCTAGCGGGAGCAGGAATTATTATGGCTGTGGTTGGAGATAAGCATCCTCAGAGAATCAGTGAGACTAAACCAGACAATTTCACAGAGTCTCAGCTGTGTTGACATAATGGAAACAGTTTGGCCATTGTCTGTGGAACATTTGTTTTTTCAGATATATTCTGGACACAAGCATCTTTCCAGCTGCCATAATAACCTCCCGTCCCATGTTTTCATGTCTTTTGACTGGATCATTTGGCAGATTTCTATGGGCAATAGTAGGGGGAATGTACCTTTTCCCCAGTGGGTTTATGTGGTACTTTCTCAGAAACTTGCTTCTGACTTATGGGCGAATCATCAGGAATGGTGGACAGGACCTGTCCCCTGGCTCAGGGAGACTGGTTGAGCAGAGATTTCAGGTGAGAGCATTGTTCTGGCACAGCCTGTGGGGCTGGTGGCTTTGAAAGACAACTCGTGAAAAGGTAATGCTCTAGAAATCAGTCTCTGCCTTGGGCAGAAATTGCTTCACTGACCCTGTGCCAGGAAATGATCTCTAAGTTCAGGATGCCTGCTCTCTGGCCGTCACAGCCCTTCCCAGCCTGTGAGCTTTCTTGCAGCCCCAGAAAAGTGATGAAGGGTGAAGTGGCAAGGCAGCCCCAGAGCACTACCTGCCACAGGGGATGTGGAGCTCAGTCTCCAGCAGGGCAGGGAAAAGCTTAAGATTTCCTCAACCAGCTCATTAAAGCATGTAAACTTCTCCATTTATTTCAGAAGGTTTGAGTCAGGTATTGCCCCACAGCCAACATCAGCTGGATCATCTTAGGTTTTGGTGTGGACAGCCACACAACACAGGAAGTGCTAGATCCTATCAGCTCTTCTCTAGACAGAGTAATTTTTAGTTCTGGTGCCAGAGTCTCCAGCCTCAGGATCTCTACTCTGCTGTAGGACTTGAAGGAAGTCTCACCCTCCGTGATGCTCTGGGTGAAGAGCTGCCACTGGGTACCGAGATACATCATGGCCCTGCTCAGCTCCACGCTGGATGAACGTGCTGGAGCAAAGCAAATCGGTTTCCTCAGATGACACTTTCTCCCAGACATTTACAGGTGACCCCAGCTTGAGGCATCAGGGTTACATGAGACACCTTTTAGTTGTGTCAGCTGTATGAATTTTATGTCAGTCATTTTGCACAAACAGAAATGTAAATTTGTTGGGTTTTTAAGAATAACAGCTGAAAGTACTGCTATTAAACAAGGTACCAAAGAACTGACTTCCCCACCAGAGGATGCTGCTCAGGAAAGTTGCTTGCCTGCCCTCTGTTTCCCTCTCTTGTAGAAGGAACAGCTGACCTTCCCATGAAGTCCTTGTTGTCCATACTTCTTACTGAAAAGTTGGGTAGTGCACTCTTACAGCAAATGTCCATTTTCCTGCTCCCTCAGAGCTGTGTCCTGGCCCTTGCTGCTCCCTGCCACAAGAAGGGGTGGCATAGCAGAGCCTCCAGTGCCAGTGGCCAGTGCCTGTGTCCCCCTGCACCACCACAGTGCTGTGAGAGCCAGCTTCAGCTGGGAGTCTCCCATCCAGAACAGCTCTCTGTCCACCTTCAGGCCTGAGGATTCCCAGGAGGAGGGGGCAGAGGGATAATCTCTTTTCCAGTTATACTTGGGTGGGATGGTCTGCAAGAGCTTCAGCTGCCGAATCCTTGAAATTCAAGCCCCAAGTGAATCCATCCTTGTCTTTATCTGGTCAATGTGTTCGTGTGCTGCCCTCCTTGGGGTTAGCCACCTGCCAGCTCTGAAGCAGAGCTCATTGGCATGCACCATGCACTCAGACTTCACAGCTAATTTCTCCAGGGGCATTACTCATAGACAGATATTTGCCAGGGCAGAGCTGTGATGAAGGGCTGGCTAACCATCAGCTGTTTGCAGTCCATCAGGTGGCAGAGCGTGTGGAGGCGCTGGGACAGTTTGTGATGAAGACCAGGAGGACCCTGAAGGGCCATGGGAACAAAGTTCTCTGTATGGACTGGTGCAAAGACAAGAGAAGAATTGTGAGCTCTTCCCAGGTATGCTGTTGGGCAGGTGTTTCTCAAAGGTGCTGTTGGGCACTATACAGAACTTCTGGCTGTGCTGTGTGCCACTCTTAGCAGATGATACCTGGGATTATCATAAATGTTTTCAAAATGCCCTGAAGGAAGTTCATTGTCAATGTATTTGTTTGGAGAGTGTAAATCTTACCTTTTAATCATTGGTACACCTCTTGTAGCTAATACTCTAAATATTTCTTGTTCAGTCGTACACAGATTTTCCCATATTGCCTGCTACAATAAAACAATAGAAATCATATGAGGCTACATTTGTTTCCTTGTTCTTTACAGATGAAATATTTAGTAAAATTTTCAGGCTATGTATTCAGAGAAAATAGTCTGGAAAAGGGAAGTGAAGAAATGTTCATTCTTTTAGAGGTTTCTATGCACAGAAATTTCTTCTGCAGTCTATATGATTGATACGACCTTGAAGGCCTCAAACATCCTGCCAAAATTACTGCATTTAGCTGGGCATTTTGAGAAACAGTCCTAACACCTGCTCAAGACCAGTCTCATAGGCTGGAGGAGGTAATGAGATAATTACTTTCTAGATCCCCTGGTTTGTCCTGAGCCCAGTATGGCAGCGAGTGAGCTTGTTGCATCTCACAGCTGTTCATTGACCTACATGAAATCTGTCAGGGGTCTCACTCAAGGGATAAAAATAGGCAATCTGCATTGCAAGGCACCTTCACTTACTGGGAGTTTTTACCATTCATGGTGATCTCAACAAAGAGAATAATTTTTAAATATTTAATGTCATATTTTTGAAAGAGGTTAATATGTCAGTGTGTAGATCAGAAAGCTGAACAGACAGGTTGAAATGCATTTTTTACTCTATTTTAAGAACCGTATAAGTCCAGGTACAGAAGCAGTTGTTGCTCAGTAGTAAACATTTCGCTTTCATGATAGAGGGAAGACAACAATACTGTGTGCATAAGGCATAGTAGCTGGCAGGAATGTAGCTGGCATACACCAAGTGATTGTGCTGCTCTCTGTACAGGGTTCTGTGATGGCTGTTTAGCAGGTTGTATAATGGATAATTGAAAGTTAAGTAAGTATAGTGACAAGTAAAGGGAAAACCAGGATCAGACAGAAAAGGGAAGATGAATAACCAGTACAATATCCCTAAACAGTCAAGTGAGGCAAGTGAGGGCTTACAGGTAGCAGGTTCCTGAGGAGACGGCCTTGTCCATGGCATGTGCTTCAGGTGAAAGGAATTCTCATGGAGCCATTAAGAGGGAAGGGAAAAAAACTGAAAAATAAATTGGTCTTTTAAGCAAACATGAGGAGGAGATACACTTTTCTTGTGGTAGATACAACAGCACTACTGAGAAGTGTCTCCTTGGTGCCTCACTGTGACTACTGTGCTGTTGTTAAGATGGAGACAAAAGGACGTAACAGACTGGGGAAAGGAAATGAGCAGCAGAGTTTTCTCCAATCTGGCAAGCAGGCTTACAGCCATGTCTCTGGAAGGCCTCAGTTTCTCTTTCTCTGTGCTTTCATTTAGGATGGGAAGGTGATCGTGTGGGATTCCTTCACTACCAACAAGGTAAGTGAAACTTCAGCAAAATTCTGTGCTCAGAGCAAATGATAGTGGGATGAGTGATGGGCTTACAGGTGTCACTGGAGGCAGTGGGATAATGGGATAAAATGCAGGCTTCCACTAGCACCTCAAAACAAGGAGCCTAGGGCAAGTCACCTCCCTTGACCGGTTTCTGAGCAACGTCCCTGTCAGGGTGCTGGGGTTTGTCGTGGTCTCCAGTGGGAGGCTCTGATCCAACCTCTCTGCCAACAAGGGAGGCAAAGCCCCGCCAGCAAAACAGGAGAGCTGTTCCTGAGCACCCCTGTACCAGGTGTTGTGTGTGATCACTGGGGATCCTTCAGCTGTGGTGTTCACTGTGAAATGGTGTCACTGCTCCTCCAAGCCATGCCTGGGCTGCCTCATGGCACCCTGCACCACACAGATGAGAAAAAACTACTTGTTTTTATTTAACTCACTATTACATGTGCAGCAGTGGGGACCTTTCACAGCACTGGATGACCCAAATAAAACATGCTCTCTGATCAGCTGGGGGCTCATGAATGAGGTGGAAAGTGTCAGAGATGGACTGGCCATGCTCCTGCTGCTCTGCTGCATTCTGCAGTAAGGGTTGTCCCAGCCTTACCTGCAAGTTGTGGCTGGGGGAAACATCTGTACCTTTCACTGACCCTAAGGATGTCCCACAGAAATACTGAACTTACTGCTCTCCACTGTTTTGCTTGCGTGGACTAGAGAAGCAGTGAGGTCCCAGTCTAAAGAGCTGCTGTGTTGCAGGAACACGCGGTGACGATGCCATGTACCTGGGTGATGGCGTGTGCGTATGCCCCGTCTGGATGTGCCATCGCTTGTGGGTAAGTTCCCAGTTTCCACAGCAGCTTACACAGAGAAGCTGGATTTGTTGTAATGTCCTGGTGGCTTCAGAATGTGACAGATAGAAGTTTGCATGCCGTGATTGTGGGTGGAAGCTCTACATTCAGTGCCTCTGATTGTATTTCCATAATGGCTTGTACACATTATCTCCACTGACTTCAGTGCAATAACATTTGTTGTGCAAGCATGGAAAATAATCCTCTTTCAGCATTTATATCATGGCTTAGGAATTCTGCATGCATGCAACTTCCCTGTTCCAGTGTGGTTGTCTATGATGGACAGATCTTCTAAGGGAAAGAGGTTTTAATAATGTTCTTAGTTTGCACTCATTTTTTAATGACATTGAGGTTCATCATTAATGATTACCAGTATATGAATAGATCTTGCCAAGATGGGATAGGGAGAAGTAACCCCATCCTTGATAATCTTCTACAAGTGTCTGAGGGCTCAGGTTGGAAAAAAATGAGTTTATGTAGGGGAAAAAGCAAAGAGATTAAATGTTGGCAAAACATCTTGTAAGAAGGGACTGGGTGGATCAGGCAGACAAAGCAAGCTTGGGGCGAGAGAAGGGAACAAAGGGAGATTTCATTGTGCAGCTTGCAAGTCTAGAAAGCAGCAGACTGAGACAGACCATAAGACCCCATAAGTGTGTGTGGAAAGGAGTCTGGAAACTGTTTTTAACTAGAACCCGAAGAATGGCAAGAAAACTCTGTCTTTACACTTGTAGCAGAGACAGGGAGTGCACATATTCATTGCACCTAATTCTGTATTTCTGTTGTGCTGTCAGTTACGTGCCATGCACGTAATGTGAGGCACAGAACCAGCAACTGGGACAGAACTGCCCCAGGCACCCGGGCAGGGCTGATCTACCATGGCTCTAGGAAAGGGTCAGATGTAAGTCATACCCTTTAGAAATGAGTCCCGGGTCTGACACAGCTTAACTGGCACAACTGTCGAGGAGGGGGACAGCAGCTACAGAGGTCAGTGCTTCTGTTGCCTTTTTTCCAAACTCTTCTAAAAGCTCTGTCTTCACGTCCACTACTTGCTACACTGCCTTTTCTATAGGAGCTAGGTCAAATTTGTTAAGGTAGGTGTATAATGATGCTTAAGTACTGATCTTTGCAATGACATATGTCAGCAGAAAATGGCAGTTTGGCTGTGTGTGAAACATTAACCCTGAGGTGGCTGCTGTCACCTCCCAGTTTATACTTTCGTGAGGTTTCATTCAGTGCCATTTATAAACTCGATAAGGGTGAAAAATACTGAGGCGCAGCTGTTCGAGTTCTGTAAAGCAGCCAGGCTGGTGAGGCAGCTGGGGCTTCCCTGCACAGGGAGATCCCACACAGCACAATACAGGGAAGTCGGTACTTGTAAGGGTTTGGCAGCACAGCACTGACAGGTGGTTTCCTTCTTATCACCACTCGCCTTTTGTCGTTGCAGTTTTAACCAGTTCTCCTCTCTCTGTTACTGCTATTATTACTCTCTTCAGTGGCCTGGACAACAAGTGTTCTGTGTACCCTCTGACATTTGAAAAAAATGAAAATATGGCTGCAAAGAAGAAATCGGTGGCAATGCACACGAACTACTTGTCTGCCTGCAGCTTCACTAACTCAGACATGCAGGTAAATGTGTTCCCTACCAGCTGCTCACCATTACCTAACACAAGCCTCACTTGGGTACAATGCACATGTCCTTCCTTGTTCCTGGGGCAACCAGGGCCATCTCCTGCCCCTGCAGGGGCTGCTGGAACATCCTCACAGGGGCCAACAAAGGTTCTGCAAAAGCTGCTGTAAGGAGCTGCTTGTCCCAGCCTGTGGCCAGGCTATCCCTGCAAAGGCCTGTGGCTTCTGCAGAGGGAGCTCGCTGGTACCTGTGTGTTCTCTGCTCCCCAAGTCAGTGTCAGGTTGTGCTTTTAGGAGCCCAGACCATTGCAAACAGTTAAAACCACGGTACAGCCAGGACTAGGCTGGGTCCTGTGCCAGGTGATGGTGACTGTGTTGTTTGCCTGCTTTGTCCTGGACATCCGGCCAAATTTGCTTTTGCTTTCATTCTAAGTATTTTTTATTTGTACCAAGTGATACATTTGAGCCTGAGGATGGCCCCACAGGGCCATACCTGTTGTCTGTACATACAGTGCTTTCCCTCGAGGGAAAGGAGCGATGCTGTCCCCATCTCATAGGCAGTGAGTGGGGTGGAGCACAGAGGCACAATGGGAGGTGATGGCAAAGCCAGGAACTGAATGCAGATCTTCTGAGACCAAGCCAGCCTTCCTCTCTATTGAATATCTCAAAGATCTCTTTCTCTAGGAACACAGAAGATGATGAAAGGAGCCAGGATAATCCCCTTGTCCTCTCTGGTTTCTGAATTTAATTAAAGCTCTTCTCAGTGCAGCTCTGCAGCAAAATAAGTGGCAGAATGGAGCATTTTCATAGCTCTCGATGTCAATAGAGCTTCTGGAAAGGGAATACCATGTCCCCTTCTTCTAGATATTTGGAGCTCTTCTGAAGGAAATATCAGCTCTCATTGCTTCTATTTCAGGACGTGGGAAGCCGAGAGTATGTTGTTGTTTGTCACTCTCTGGTTTCTGTAATGACTCTGAGGTGCTAATTTAAGTCCATTGCCATGGAAACAAGTGCTGGAGGTACCCAGCGCTCAGGCTTGCTTAGCCCTGACCTTCCTGTGCAGGAGCCGTGTGGAATTAGAGCAGTCTAAATTAAGTGGAATGTTTTTGATGAGATATAAACCCAGTTTTCTCTTTTCCTGTCTATACCTACATGCATTGAGATTAAATCCTATGACAGGAAAAACAGCAATTTATTTTTCATAATGAAAAAGAAAGAAAAGTTGGGTCTTTTTTCTCTGTATTAAATACAGCAAACTGCATTGATGTTGAAGGTCATGTATTACTGTAGTTAAGTCATATCACAGTTGATTAAGGTCCTCTATATTGAGTGAGTCAGAAATTTTTCTGAAGTCTTTAAAAGATTGTAATTGCTAGGCTTAAAAGTGATCATTTATGACAGTGCATGTTACTGTTTGAACAAATACAAGTAAACAGGTTGGCCAGGCTTCTCTTAGGACACTGTTATGTAGCAGATCCTAGAGAATCCCAGATTTCTTATCTTTTTCCATTTACATGAAGGCCTCAGAATTAAAACTATTCAGAATTAAAACTATTCAGTAACTCTGAAACTACACAGTGCAACAAATACATTGTGCAGGAGCTTTCCCAGCTGTGTGCAGAGCAGCTCTGCTCTCCCAGTTTGCATCAGGAGGGATGTGGTGCCTATCCTGGGGCAGCTCTAGCATGAGCTGGAGGTGTCCCTCAGCCCAGTGTCCCCACAGTTCCCACTGCAAGGTGCTGCCAGGGCTGCAGCTCTGCCCTGACTGCTGTCTTAAACTGCAGCTCAGTTTTCCCACGGAGGTACAGAAGACTGGGTAGGAGTTTAGGGTTTGGTGTGCTCATGGGCTTCAGGCAGTGCAGTGGAAAGAGGAGACCTGGGGGTGGCTCATCATGGGTTAGAGTCACTCCCAGGCTGTGTGGGTGCTGAAAAAGGGGGTCCCACCCTTGCTCCTCTTCATGTTCCCACATGGGCCCTGAGCTGCAGGGCTGGGTGACCCACACACCTTGTTCTCAGTGCCCGAAACCAGTCTTGCTTGAGAGCCTCCCCTGCCTCAGTGAGCAGAGCCAGGGAGCCTCACTTCCTAAATTAGGTGTCTGCAGCTCTGTGGTGTGATAATGCTCCCCATGTGACAATGCTCCATGTGTATTAATAGCAACAGTTAATTGGGATCTCAAGTGTTTCGCATGGGGCAGGCAGCCATGCTCCCAGCCTGGCTGGGCTGAGGAGCAGAATGGATGCCATAGTGGTGGAGGAAAGAGAGGTGAGGGTGGCCCATCTACTCTTGCCACTGCTCCCAGCCCCAGTGCTCCTGTGCTCCTGGTGAGCAGGGCTGTGTCCCTGGTGTTCCCTGCCCTGAGCAGGTGCTGTCTCTTGCCACTGGGCACCAGGCAAGGATCCCCATGCAGTGCTGCTCGAGCCCCTGGTGCCGCTAGCCAGAGTCTAATAACAAGGATTGCCAGTTCCCTCCCAGTCTTAGATCTTCAGAGTTGGTTTGGTTTGGTTTTCAATAGCAATACCTTGAAGTTGAGTCCATAACATTTCTCTTTAAGCATTAGCTGGAGATCTGGGTTGCCAACAGACCCTTCCCTTACACCTTTAGCTACTCCTATTCCCCTCATGTCTTTCTTACACAGTGTTACAAGAGCACATCCTCAGAGCTGAGAGTCTTCATTCCTCAGCCAAGTGCAAATATTCCCCAGAACAGTGAAGTTCATTGATCCAGGCCCAAAAGCTGGCCAGAAAGACAAGTCAGGACTTTCTTCTGCTATTATCATCTGAGAGTATCAGCATCTCTCTGCTGCAGGATTTGGAACAGTCTGTTCTGCAGCTTTGCAGACCCCTGTTTACGGGAGGAATTTTTGGAGCATCTGTCAAACATGTTCAGTATTTAACCTTTATGCAACTCCGTGAATGGTTTCGGGACTGTGTGATCATTTTCTTTTGAAGAGAATTTTTTTTTAACTTTTAACTACCCACCGGTCCAGCTGAGTTTCCTCACTAACCATGAGAAAAACTTGTGTACAAAACTGAGAGCCCTCCTACGTTCACCCTTGCTTCCTTCCACACCAGTACACAGGGACTCTTTCAACCTACAGAATTTGTGATTGCATAACAGTTTCGGGTGCCAAGGGGAAATTTTGAACAATTGAGCATCATCAGGATTTAGCCACAATAACAAGCTCTGATCACATGTGCTTTCTGCAAGTACTGTAGCAGATGGGAAGCTGTGAGCTATGTTCAGTCAGTGTATGTTCAAGCCCTTTCACACACAAATGGTTTAGGACAAGTGAGAGCTGATGGACTTATCAAACAACTGTCTAGACAGGCTTACTTCCCTTTCAGAAAATCCATGTCTTAAGCCAAATTAATTTGGTTTAACCTGACTCTTTCAAGTAGAAAAAAAAACCAGAGAGTTACGCAGGTATACTTAACTCCAAGAGTTCTTCCATTTACCTGGGTTGAATTTCAGCAGCCCAGATATGAATAGAGTGAAATACAGGGGCAGACAGGAATACCAGTGTTGTTCTGCCACCTTTGTAGAGAATACAAAAATGCCAGCAGATCCTTACTGCTGTCAGTTCTGTAAACCCCACTGCACAAAAGGGACCATTATTGAAACATTGTGTAGGTATAGTGGTGTCCATATAGCTCTCCTTTCCACTCTACCTTTTTTCCTTAAAAATATAAGCCATAAACTGTACTTAGGTTCACATTGGGCTTATGGCTTTGATTTATTGCATAATATTTCATTAAATTAAAGCTGTCCTTTGGTGTATGTGTAGGTTGTCAGTCATTTCTTTGTAACCTGAAGGTCATGTGCTGATTCTTGTATTGTGGCTATTCTTCCCACATGCTATAGATCCTGACGGCAAGTGGAGATGGAACTTGTGCTCTATGGGATGTTGAGAGTGGGCAACTTCTACAGAGTTTCCATGGTCATGGAGCTGATGTCCTGTGCCTGGACCTGGCCCCTTCTGAAACAGGAAATACATTTGTCTCTGGGGTAAGCAGGAGCTTCCTCTCTTAATATAAAACTAAGGAATATGGAAGTGAAAAGGCAGCAAAGCAGGAGGCTCATGATGTTATTGAGAGAGTGCTGGAGTATCTGTTGGATGCCCTAGTGCAATCCACTCATTGCAAGCACATTTTCCAAGCTGGAGCAAATTAAACCCCTGACTGTGGGGTCAAACCCACCCAGCCAGTCTGACTGCAGTTCTGCTGACTTTGCAAGTTCCACCCCACATCAAAACAATCCAGCCTAAGAGCAAAGAGAGAGAGAAATCGGTTTGGGGAAGGCTCAATTGGAGCAGTGGGCTCCTACCACAGTGGAGGTGTGAACCCCTGTGGGTGGGAGCCTGGAACAGCAGAGGACTTCCCACACTTTGCTCCTTCCAGCCCAGCGCTCTGCAGCCAGATGGGGTGTGACAGGCATCAGGTTGTGCTCAGGGCGTCGAAGTGGGGCTGCAGATAATGTGCATGCCACTATGTCCCCAGAGTCACGGGACAGCTTGGACACTGGCTAACCCCTTTTGCAAGTTGGAGCAGGGACATGAGGTGTGGCCACATCTTCAGCTGTTGCTGAGTCCTCTGAGCCTTCCAGTGGTACCAGAGGCATTTAAAACCCCTTCATCAGTCAAACACTGTCTGTTCCCTGTCCTGGCCCAGACGAACACACAAACATCACTGGGGCTGCAGGACTGGACTGGTCTGGGAAAGTACGCAGGGCATCTTCCAAATCATGTCCTGCTGCGGAGGGATCACTGTTCCCTGGTAGCCGAGCCATTGGCACACAGCCTGGCAGTGAGGCAGGCCAGGCATAAAGGTGCGTGGGATGGGGCTCAACTCCTTTTCAAGGTGATCTTAGTCTGTCCCACATTAGAAGGTGAGTGTGCAGATGAGAGCTGGCAGGAGCTGAGAGGCAGATTGCTACCAGTAACTTTGCTGCAGGTACCAGTAACTTTATTGGTTTGTGAGCCCAACCAGCATTGGCCCAGGGTTGATCCTGTGTTTGATGATGGAAATGGCCCTTGTGCACCAGAGGGTGCCAGCCATGGGTTAGGGGTGCTTGGAGTCATGGTTCTGTCCCCACGCAACAAACCTGGACCTCTTCTGTTATGGCTCTTTTTATCGAATTTGGCTGGCCCATCAGGAACAGAGTCCAGCACACTGGCCCAGTTTGCCTGCTGGTAGCACAGCTGCTCCGAAGCGTGACTGAAAGCTAATTCCATCCAAGTGCATTACTTCTCTCGGGTTTTCCTGTCACCGAGCTTGCTTCCCAGAAAGGATAAGTTCATTCTCCCTGGGAACAGCTCAGCTTATTATAGGGCAAGGAATCGCAAGCAGCTCTGGTACTGCTAAGAGAATATGTCATGCTGGTGTTGATAGAGCAGCTTGGGCATGTCTGTGCTCATAGGCACTCACTTAATTCATCACATGCAAAACACCACTGCAGTGAAGAGCTGGCTTACATTGTGTCAGTGCAGGTATAGGTGGAACAGTGTGAAGGTGTGATGAAGGTATGGGGGCATAGAGAGACTCCCTGAGTATTGTGCCTCTGTAGGACAGTAACCTTAAGCTGGAATAAGCAATGTCAGTATATCAGCATGTAGGCTGGGTGCTGCTACATTTAACAACTTAACTGAAAATTCCAGCCCTCCCGGGTGAGCTCGGGGCTGTGTCCCAGGCTGTTGTGCTCAGTGCCCTCTGAGCAAGGCTCCTCAGCTGAGCTGGATATCACTCAGGGGCCCGTCTCTCCACAGGTGGCAGCTGGTTTCTCCTTCAAAACCTTAGGAGTCAAAGCACCAGCTAGTCAGGTTGCTCTTGCCCCCAAACTCCCAGAGAGGTCAGTAAGAACAGTGCACATGAAAACAATATGAAGGGCTGGGCTTGGGCTATGGTGGGACTTTAGAGGGAAATATGCTGGGTCCAAAATATTCTCTATCCTGTTTGGTTTCCCCAGTGCAGAAACCACAAGCTGGTGCCAAGGAGCATTACATCTTTTAAATAATGACACCTTTATTAAAAACACTAGGATTTCATTTTAACAACAGAATTTAAAAAAAAAAAGAGAGAGAGAAATACGTGAATTGCGAAGAGATTGTTTAATTTAATTAGCTATCATATTTGATTAGAATAAATGTGTGGCACGGTATGGTGGTCAGGGCGCTCTGGCTCAGCAGAAGCAGCAGCCACCTGGCCTGCCCTGTGCTTCCCACAGAGCCTCAGAGAAGCTGAGCCCCCGGAGCTGAGCCTGCCTACTGCCTGCTTCTCAGCAGGGGCAAGTTTATTAAAATCTCCCATCATTCTTCAAAGCAAAGTCCATGTTATTTTTCCTGTTGCTACAGCTTTGACAGCAGTGAGACATTGCAGCTGAGAGCGTGGCCCTACTGGTATGAGAGGGTTCTTGCCCCAAGGACAGTGTGGACTACATGGGCCACGCCCCTTGCCCAAAGAATTCAGGGTGCTGGACACTCAGTATTGGATGATCTTTTCAGAGCACAGCTTGGAAGGGCAGGTTGGAGCTTGAGGATGAGATGAAGTGCTGCTGTGCTGTTTTTCTCATCCCAACCACGCCATCAAGCATGTGGGTGCAGAGCCCTAACAGTTAACTCTGGTAGGAGGCTGGGCAACAAACCCTATGGATGCACTTATTTTTCTCTTTCAGTGTATGAAAAGAATTTGTTATAAAACTTTAAATGCTGGGTATTAGTTTTTTATATTGATCATGATAAGTCATGGGTCAGGGAACAGGTCAGTTGTGCAGATCTGTGGTGTGGTGGGGCTGCAGACAGAGGCAGGGCAGCAGCACAAGCAGAGCAGGGCTGTGAGTGCAGGGCAGTGTGGGGCTCCAGCCTTCCGGAGCAACTCTGCCCCCACCTGCAACTGCACCACTGAAGGTACCACTGCAGCCAGTTCGGGGGCTGCTTGGCTGGTTAAATCCTGTCAGAGCTGTGATGTTCAGAGCCTTTGAATGTAGCAGGCTTGATGGCAAGTATCAGGCACATGAGGGGTGAATGTCACCATTTGTACAATTGCAGTGATTTTCTTTTTTTCTTACTAGGGGTGCGACAAGAAAGCCATGGTTTGGGACATGCGGTCTGGTCAGTGTGTCCAGTCATTTGAAACCCACGATTCAGATATCAACAGTGTCAGGTCAGTGTGTTTCTGGGAGAGGACACGTTTGCAATGTTGAGCAATGTGCTGATTCTATTTCTGAAGTCTGATCTCATCCAAGTAATGTAATGTGTTCTGGTCTTCTTTCACCTGTGCACAGATATTATCCAAGTGGAGATGCTTTTGCCTCTGGTTCAGACGATGCCACGGTATGTTAATTTAGCAACCTAATTTAGGAAAATTCTGTTGCTTCCCAAGTCAGATTTTCCTAAAAGACTTGGTCACATCCGCAGAGGATTTTTAGTGACTAAACTGGGCCCGTGACACCAAATTTGCAGAAATAATAACCCTGTAAGATAGATATTAAATACCATATATAATGTTATAGGGAAAAACATGTAACACTGGAGGTCACTTCTGCAAACTTGTCTGCAAGAGGTACTGTCTAAAAATTCATTTCAGATTCACTGTGTTTGAAGTTCAATGACTAAAATTAGTTTTCTTACTGGAAGATATTTGGCTCCATATAGCTCTTGGTCACAGCATGGGAGGAAGCAGCTGAAATGCTGCAGCATGTGTCAGGAGAAGCAGCACGTCCCAGAAAGCGTAGGGGACATGGGCTCAGGGCAGATGTGGGCAGCTGGCCTCTGCAGCCCCAGGGTGGCCTTGGCCACACACATCTCTGTCTGCCCTGACTCACTGCCAGCACTCTTCCCTGCAATGAGTCACTGCACCCAGGTCGTCCTAGAGCACACAGTGGCTGTTAATGGATCTTGCTTATCTGTGAGCAATCTGCTAGGAGGGGCTCAGAATGTACTGACAGGTAAATTTGATCAGCACAGTGTATACAAAATGCCGTTTACCTCCTGGTGCCCTCTGCCCCAGCGTGCTGCTCAGGGCTGATGGCTCTCCCTGCAGCTGGTGTGTCCCTTGTGGGACCAGGCTCTGCCCCACCAGAGCCCCGACTGAGCTGGCACTGAAATGTACCATGAGAGCAGATGATGGGGAGGCACCTGGCACCTCATTTCTTCTGTTATTCAGACATCACACTGAGTCAGCTGAGAGCAAGGTCTTTATCTAAAGTACTCTGCCCTCAGAGCATATTTTGAGTCTGCTCCAATGCTAGCTAAACTCAATAGAAACATTCCTTTTGTCTTCATTGGATGTGGAGACATTCCAAGGCTCTTCTGGAGAGCCTGATTTTATGTTTTAAAAACTGTGATTAGAAGTTAATACTTGTAGCCCTGTGGTGAGCCCAGTGGCTCTCTCCACACCTGGATGCAGTACTATGAGCTCTTCAAATGCTGAGGGAGTGATACAGAGAAATTGTCCATCATTAAATTCCAGTGAAAGCACTCTCTTTTAACACCCAATATCACAGGTTCTTATTAACTTACCTGATGGGTTTTTTTCTTTTTTAACTATTCTTGACACCCCTGACTCAAGCAGGAGAATGGGAAATTCCACCTCTGTACTTTTGCCAGAGGTTTTAGCAGTTTCCATCTACCTCATTCTTTAAATTAAGACGTTTGTTTTTGCAGTGTTACAGAGTTGTATCCTTGACCTGATTCATATACTTGGGGATTCTGAGGAAGATAATCCTGACTGGAAGTAATCTATAAAAGCGTGCTCAGATGACAGTGTTGTCATCTGCAGTGACCCCAACTCCCTGTCAGGACAGTCTGATGAAATCACTCATGTGTGTGGAGCACTAGGATACCTGGACTACGCATACCTGGCAGCTCCCCACTGCCCTGCGAATCAAACAGCCCCTTCTTTATGTGCAGACTTGAATACCAGCCATTTTTCAATAGTAAAATCTTAATATTAGCAATCCCATCTGGCCAGTGTTTGCTTAAGCTTAACTTACTGAGGAGGGGTTTCGGTTCACATAGTTTCAAAAGTGCATTTTGATTTCAGGGCTAACAGACTGCCTTTCTGCATGGCAGTGAAGTCTGAAGTCTGGCAGTGAAGTCTGATACATGATTTCCATGTCAAACAAGCCAAATTTTGCTGGCAAATGATAAAAACAGGAAGTATAGGTTGTTAGAGGTGACTTGGAATTTTCCATGAGAAATGAAAACCAGAGAGCTGCATTAAAATGTATTATTTCACTTGAATTATTTTCACATAGGTTTTTCAAAGAGAGAGGCCTCACAGAAGGGCAGGGACTGTTTGCTATCCTGGCTTACTCAGAGCCAGGACTCCCACCTAGGCTCCTCTGTGCCACATGGCCTGTGTTCTCAGCAGTGATTAGAGATCCCAGGCTCCAGCTGTGGCTAAACTGTTGTTTAAGAGACTGTCTCCACATGCACCTCCCCAGCAGCAGCATGCCCTGAAAAGCATGAAACCACAGAGGGGAAGCGAGAGGGTGTGGGGACTCCAGTGGGTAGCCAGGGTCCAAAGCCCACCACTCATGTTTTTCTATGACAGGCAGGAGCCTTAGAGAAGTGGCTTGAAAAAGAAAGTTCTTCCTGCAATGTATACAAAACAGCCTCGTGTTGCTTAGATCCCTGTTAGAGGATCCCAGTTGCAGCAGCCAGAAGCAGAAGGAAAGGAGGAAGTAGAAAAAAGCAGAAGGAAAGAAGCCAAGCAGCCACTTCCCATGATGTCTGTTAGGCTGCACTTCCCACTCCTATTTTTTCCAGATATTTTAGCCAGTGCTTCCAACATTTACTGAGGCATGTGTGTTGGTTTTGTTTTAATCCTA
Organism: Pomatostomus ruficeps; assembly: GCA_013400735.1. Lineage (NCBI taxonomy): Eukaryota > Metazoa > Chordata > Aves > Passeriformes > Timaliidae > Pomatostomus > Pomatostomus ruficeps. The sequence goes on from VYZT01054259.1 coordinate 274,238, forward strand.
GTGTCGTTTATATGACCTTCGTGCAGACAGAGAAGTAGCAATTTATTCCAAAGAGAGCATCATTTTTGGAGCATCCAGTGTGGACTTCTCTCTCAGTGGTGAGATTTGAACTTTGGAGGTTATCATAGTGTTGAGATTTGAGGAGCACTGTAAAATTTTTCAGTTTAATTTGATAAAACAATTGTTATTAAAAGTTATCAAAAGTAATAAGTGCCAAAAGAAACATTTAATGCATGGAAGCATTTTCTTCCTCTGTAAAAATAATTACTCTTGAAATAACCTAGCTGGCTATTGCTTCGTTGTAGTGATGAAAAGTATTTTCCTGGCCCTACTGAAGGCAGGAAATATTTTGCCATTAACTACAGCTGGACTAGAGTTTCACAATAATAATGAAAAACATTTCAAAGACAACATGAAATGTAGCTAAACTGTTAAGTGCAGTTACATAAATAATTTTTAAGAGGATAACAATTGATTAATATTGAAAGTATCTTAGAGGGCTATAAAGAACGAGACATTACCACTTTTCACTACAGATCCTGAGACATAAGCTCGAGTCTTGTCTCTCCTGTCCCAGCACAAATGCAGAGCTCCCCGATCACCCTGGGTGGGGATGAGTGGGTGGTGAACTGCCCTCCTCCTGGAACTGAGGCAAACGTCTCTGTCATGGTCACAAGCACCACAGCTTGTCCCGTTGGCAGTGAATCACTTACCAAACTGTCTGTTAATCATTCAAGCATTTGTATTCAACTTCTTGTGTAAGGTCTGAGTAAAGCATTATTACCCTGCAATAGCTGTTAAAGTGCTCTTCAGTCTGTCACGATTTGGAGTCATCCCCCATCTCCAATGACTGAAGACATTCTATGTAATTTAACTAAAATTTACAACGCTTTTAACTAATTAACTGTAATTGTCTCAGCATTTAGCATGGACAGCGAGGCAGGGCTGTCCCACGGGAGCACAGCTGGCCTGCGGGAAGCAGTGGTCACAGGGTGGGCATGTGGCTCGTGGGTGACCAATGTCCTGCAGAAGGCCCCGGCTGCAGTCAAGGCATGTTAAGACCGCGCTTTGTACAATCTCCTTCTCCCTGCAGGTCGTCTGCTGTTTGCAGGCTACAATGATTACACCATAAATGTCTGGGATGTGCTGAAAGGGTCCCGTGTGTCCATTCTGTTCGGACATGAAAACCGTGTCAGCACCTTGCGGGTCTCTCCCGACGGCACCGCATTCTGCTCGGGCTCCTGGGACCACACTCTCCGAGTAAGTGCTGGGAGAACCCACTTCGGGTGCTTCTTTCTTCAATTGTTTAATGAAAGGGGGTGAGGAGGAAGGGTTGTTAGAGGAAAACTGCTCTAGAGGAACGAAGGAGGGTGTAAAACAGTGTAAAACATGAACAGCAAAGCCAAATAAAAATCCCCACAAAGTGCTAGCAGAACTGTTAAGTTTGAACTTGCTGTTGGGTTACATGGTATCATTGCTGCTGATACCCTGTGCCGCCGAAGTGATGGCCTTGCCAAGGTTAAATTAACGTTTCATAGAAGAGTCAGCATGTTTCGGTTTTGAGACAAATTTCAGGAGAAAATGCCCGGGAATGAGCGTTTCCTCTGAAGAGAAAGGGCTACAATAACTCCCTTTTCTTCTGACAATGAGAGAACTAGACACCAATGGGTGAAAGTGAAAAAAAAAAAGAACTGTTTATTAATGAAAAAAACAGAGGGGAGTGCCCCCAAGGCACAGAAGGGATTGAAATTTCAAAACCTTAACCCCTGCCAGACTGTGTGGCCATGAAGCAAAGATAGTCGCCACCCCTCTTTGTCTGAAGGATGGGGAGGAAAGAGTTCATGCTGCAGCTGGGGACCTGTTGGATTTCTGGCGTGGGTCTCCTCCTTGCAGCAGGCGGAGTTGGTGGAGTTTAATGTCCCTTCTTTTGCTGGCTCGCTCTCTCCCAGGGTTCGGACCCACCAGGGCTGCCCCTCACCCCAGCAGGCTCCCTGGACAGGGAAAAAAAGCCTAAATTACAATCCATGTCACCGCCCGAAACACACCTGAGAGAGATTGAACAAAACCCACGCCCGGGTTCCGGCTCCAGCCTCTCCCCTGGTTCATCATCTTCAAGCTACTGCAGCCATTTTCTGGGCATAAAGCAGACGGTTAGGGAATAAAGTATCATAAAATCACCCCGAGACACAGTGTCATAAAGGAGTGTTCATCTCTCTCTCTTTCTACAGATCTGGGCGTGACCTGAGATCCCGTATGCAGAATCAAATGAAGACTGAAACCCTGGACTACAAAAACTGCATAAAGAAGCCATTCCTCAAAATCAAATATTCACTACAGTACAAAAGAGTGACACTGAACCCACAGATTAACACAACTAGGTAGAAAATGTAGTCTGCTTGAACACATAGCAAACATCAACTTGTAGTAAAACGAAATGTTTAAAATTTTTTTTTGAAACTATATTCTTTTATTAGAATTAGTTGCTTTAATTATGAAGGGGCTTTTCTCCAAAGTCATCTGTATCATAGAATTGAGTATTTCAGTGCACATTATGTATTTATTTGCATGAATTTAGTTCCTTTTTAAAGTAAAAAAAAAAAAAGGTCCTGATTTTATCGGGATTGTAGCATAAGGCTTTGGAAACATTCCGTAGTAGCATATTGAATTTTGGTGTTGAAAAATGGAAAGAGAAACAATTCTGATACTTTATGATGGTGTTATGGATGACTGAACCTTGGTGGTAAGTAGAGGAGCAAAGGACCTACTGTGAAGGTACTGGCTGCTGTCATAAAAATGTATTTTTTGTACAGAAAAGAAATCCCTTCAATCCCTGTTTTTTCCTACTGTCTTTTTAGATAGAAATAAGTATTTCATCTCTGTTACCTGAATATAAAGAATCTAAATATATACAAACTGATAAACAGCAAAGAGGAGGGATATAAACATGATTTACATAATCATGAGGTAATACTTAACCAGTAGTTTCTTAGAAATTTTTAATTGTATCACTTGGTGAGTGAATTTTCTTTTACTTAAAGAAATACTACATGCTAAGCACTAAGGGATACTACACGCTAAGCATTAAGCACCATTATACTGATGGTCAAATCTTTTCCAAGTCAGTCATGGTCATTCTATGACCATGATTCTTATTTGCATTTTCAGCAGTTCATACAACTTTGGCAAGGCAATGTAGCTTAAATGTATATTAAAGCGGTGTATGCACATTTTAAGGTCCTTCTGCAATGTCAGAGCAGTTGCAAGTTCATGCAAATACAGGTCAAATCATTCAGTCCTTACTCTAACAGTCATCTCCCACTGCCATGGACATGGTTTCGTCATAATTGCACTTGAGAATGAGTAACAGTGAGCTGTTGGAAATCTGCTGTGAACCACAGTCCTGCCAGTGTTTGATACTGTGCTGACCAGAGCCCATGAGTCCATCTGATCCAAGAGTTACTGGTTCTCAGGGGAGCAGGACAGCTGGCCACATTGCTGGCAGCAGCCAGCCCTCTGTGTGAGCATGGGTATGCCTTACAGACTGGCAGGACCACCCCAGACAGAAGTGATGCTGTAGAATCAAGATTTAATCAAATAAAGATGAGATACAATTAATTATAGAACCATTGTGAGATGATATCTGCATTCATAAATTGAAAACTATTTGGACTACAGGGTGTCAGCTCTGCTCATACTGACAGATACTGAGTCTAACCTGAGCAGAGGACATAGGGAGCAAAGAGCTGGAGTAATGCTGGGGGCTTGCACAGCCTGGCCTTTGAAATGCACGTGGTGAGGTACAGCTCTGAATGTATCAAATATATGATTTATATTTAGATTGGAACAAAAGAAAACAAGCTTACTGGAATGAACTTGTTTACAAAGCTCACTGGAGTTTGATGATAATATCCTCATTCTATTTGCAAGTGGGATTTTTTTACAGTTATATAAAAATCATATTAGAAATGAAGTCTCCTCATCCATGAAAACATTAGGTTCTGTGAATCCATAACCAATTAACCTAAGACACTGACATTTATACCAGCCTTCCATCCCTAATGGAATAGGTCAGCTGTTTTCACTTGGAAAAGTCAACTCTGATGCTTTGCAATATTTGTGGCAAACTATCCCTAACAAACTGAATGCACTATGGAAATGTCATATAGAACTCACTGTGCAATATTGAGTCAATACACTGTACGCATTTGATCAAAAGATTAATATTAATGTTTAGATAGTATTTATTGGCGAGATGTTTGTTTCAAACATAACACATTGTGTTGATACTTATGACCAGCCTAAATACAATAAATTGTATTTTACATATTGAGAACATGTATGTAGTAGTTCTTCCCATTGCTTAGGTGTTTGTAATGGTAGCTGATTTTTTTTTTTTCTATTTTTGACATTCACTTTTTGCACCATACAGTTTCTTAAATGATTTCTCCTGCAAAAATCTTGGGTAAAATCCAGATCTACCAGAAAATTGCTTCTGGAATATCTTCTGGAAATACCCAAGGTGAACCACAGCAAATGAGAGTGAGCAGCCCTTGAAAGTACTTGAAATGCCATCTCAGCTTCCCCTGCATTCAGGAGGCCAGAATTCCGATTGTTTTGCTGCTCAGAAGGATCACAGGTAATGTGACATTTTCTTTCTAGGTCCTTATTGCCACAGCCAGGAACAAACTGGAAAATGCAGAGTAGGTGTTTTGTGGGAGCTCCTTGAGTTGCAGCAGGATGCCAGTGAAAAGCTGGGCACTGAAATGCGGTTGAGGGCTCAGGCTGTCACTGTTTGGGTAAACCAGCTGTGCAGATCACCTGGAGGTGCAGTTCAGCTTTGTGCCTTGTCAGGAGAGAACTGAGCTGTGGCCAGCTGTCCTCTCCACTTCACTGTAGGTTTTATGGGCAGCCTGAAGGTGGCTGGTGGAAGTGCTCAGCTTAGTTACTGAAAAAAGCACCTTCTTAATTTAGGTGCATTGTTTCATTTCCTCTCTTCTGAGGGGCTGGGGAAAGTGCTGAGCCAGCTTGTTCTGAGTGACATCAGTGCCCAAAATGTCACCAGATACAGTGAGAATGAGTCCGACATTGCATCTTGCACTTCTGTTCTTGCATGGAGAAATGCTGTGGGTTTTGCACTTCAGGCCACTGCCTTTGGACTTGTGTGTTGGGGTGCATGGGCTTGCCACCTGGGAAAATCACCTCTTTGTTCCTGAGGTAATGGTGAAAACATGAACCAGGATGGGTCTCAACTTCCCATCAGATAAATGACACTTAGAGGAACTGGACACTGAAGTACCCATTGTATTTTTCACTCACTAAAAGCTGTCCAGGGAGGCTCTGGAAAACCCAGCGTTTCTGGATTTCCCTGTTGGTATGTCAAGCTGTTTGTGTCAGAAACGCCTCCATTCCATAAACGTGTGGAGAGAAGGGGGCTATAGCTGGGGCCATCACTATTGGACAGCTCTGTCCTGTTAAACAAAAATGCTATATAAACAGGAAGGGTGGAAAAGGATATTGCTAGAGAAAGAGCAGCCTCTCCCTCTTGCACTCATGCTGTGAGGAACGCAATAGGAAATTCCTGCTCCAGGATTAACAATCATAAGGAAAAATAGTTTTAAAAGCATGTGTATAAAGCTCTTGCGAAAAGTAAAGATCTCATTCCAGCTACTGCTCTAGCACATAAACAGTCTGTATTTCCCTGCTTCAAAACAAAAGCCAAATACGGGGATGTAGAACTAAAGTTTGCCTTAGGAGGGACTCTAAGGGATCAGGCCAATTCTTGATAGCGATCTGAGAAATTGCAACAGGATTGATTCCAACCACCTATTTTTAGATTTTCTAATGGGGATGTAAAATGGAGACAGCTGTCTCAAGATAGATGGAGTGAAGCCAAACAGTCCTGTGCTGACGCACTGGGCACCTTGAGCCGGCTGTAGGACGAGAGGTGAGAACGTGCCCCAGTGCCAGGCGGCTGCGGCAGTGCCTCTCCCGGAGCGGGCACAGTAGGGCTGGGCTGTGACCCTATGGGCACTGCCACGCTCTGCCCCGCCACCAGCAGAACCTCACCTGCACCTGGCACCGAGCAGAGCTGTGCCGGGCCAGCGAGCGGGCTTGAGGCGGTGTTCATGGGAGCATCGATGGGCTGTGCAGCACCTGGTGGTGCTCGGAGCTGCACGGGCACGGCGGGGGTGCAGGGCGATGTCCCGCCGGGGCAACTCCGTGCGCTGTGCAAATCACACCGCCTGGCCAGCGTTGTTCTCAGCCGTTTGACTTTACACCAGCAGCGTGGAGGGCCCCACCTTTGCACCATGAAGGTCCTAATCCTAAATTTCACCCGTATGCTCATCAAAAAAGAAACGCCAGTGCATTTGCTTGGTAAATACACAGTGCACGATCCTGGAAAACCTACATCTCCTTTGATGCAAAGAATACAGGTTCGAGCGGGCCACTAATGTGGAACAAAAACAAAACCCAAAAGGAATTAAAACAAGTATTTGAGAGTCAGCACCCCATAACTGAGCGTCTCCCTGGGCTGCCCAGGGAGGCCCGCAGCAATCCGCGGCACATGCCTTTCCAAGGATGCGGGCCGACCCCTTCCCGATGGGAACGTGCCCGCCCGCCCGGCTTGGCCCCGCCCCGGAGGAGGGGAGCACCCGGGGCGGGCTGGGCCGGGCCGGGCCGGGCCGGGCGGAGGGCGGGCGGTGCCGCCGCGTTACAAGAAGCCGCGCAGTTCCAGGAACCCGAGGGCGGGCGCTGCGCCTGCTATAAGAGGCCGCCCCGGGCCGCCTCGGCAGCTTCGCCGCCGCGCACCGGCCCCGCNGGCTGCTGGCGCTCGTGGTGTTCGCCGGCACGCTGGCGGCCGCGCTGGCCGAGCGGGGCTGCGGCGACGGGCCGCGCTGCCTGGCCGCCCACCTGGCCGCCTACTTGGCCGAGGAGCGCGGCGAGTGGCTGGAGGCGCACGGCGGATGGGTGAGCGGGGACGGGGCGGTGGGGAGCGGCCGGGGGTGGGTGCCGGATCCCTCGCCCCCTCCCCAGTTAGCGGGGCAGTGCAGCCCCCCGGCTCCGTGCAGCCGCTCGTCCCGGGGGAGACGTGCCCGTGTCGCTGCCGGCGATGGGCGTGCGGGGCAGTCGCGTGGAGCGTCCCCGGCGGCTGCTGACCATGGCAACATGCGGTGTGTCCCCGGGGCTGCTGCCCATCGCGACATGCGGTGTGTCCCCGGTGCTGCTGGCCATCGCGACACGGGTGGGTGCGCGCTGGGCCATTGGGGTGCCTGCAGGCGCCCAGTACTGCGGCGTAGCCGGATCCGTCCGGGTGCCCGCGCACGGCCCCGTTCGGATGCAGCCTCATGAAGCCGCAGGAGGGATGCCGCTGGGTGAGGGAGCGAGGTTTGCCTTCCCCTTGGGTCCACAGCCTGCGGATTTCGGCGAGCAGGCTGGCACAGGTCCTCTCCCAGGTGCGAGCACAAATACGTGCTTGTTCTGAGGTACACCTGTGTATTAAGGCACCCCACGCCAGACCTGCAGCTCTTGTTCCTGCCTGTCCCAAAGCCGGTCAGGTCGGGCCTGGGGAAGGTGTGGGCTTTTTGCCCCTCAAGATGCACACTTTGCTTTTAACGCGTCAGTGCAGCTCTGCCTGCGTTTCTGAACAAAATGTCAGCTATCCCACAGAACTGCTCGTTTCCTATTTCCAGTCCTAGTGGAATACTTGATGTCGGTACAAATAAGCACTAAAAATAGAAAGCAAGGGAAGTAGCCACTGGTTTCGTTGACTTTTCCAGAGACCAAAATGAACTTGGTTTTCCAGTGGTCACTGGTCCATATGACCGCTCAGAACAATGTGGTGGTTGGCTGCAGCATACACTGTCACTTGGCAAAATCAGATTGCCTGTTCGCACAAATTAAAGTGTAAAGAACAAAGTTCCGGAAGAAATTAAGAGTATAACTTGTTTACATAGACATCTGCGGAGCAGAGTTCAAATACGACCATCTGGAGTTGTATTGCTGCCACTTCTGATTATCACAATGATCTGGGAGAGCAGCTGCCAGCTTTGCTCTGTCATAGGTCAGCTCTGAGCAGTGTCTACCCGGCCCTTCCAAGAGCGTGTGTAATCAGTCCCACATCCACTGAGATGGGACTGGCTTTGGGCTCCTGTCTTAAAAGTGGAAATTTCCATATCCTGTGTTTCAGATGCTTTCTGAAACTTAAATGAGGAGGAACATGCTGGCAGCTTCCATCAGAAACTTGCCTAAAAGGGCAAAAATAATGCAATGACATATTGAGCATCTTGATAGGAAGTTTCCAGCTGTCTCTTGAGCAAAGTATATAAAACACTTGAACTACTCCTTTCAATTGCCTTGTGCAAAGGCTCTTGCAAAATGTTTCTGCCTGTGCCCAAGGCAGTGGGCTTAGACTTTCATGATCAAAATAGAGACTTCTGCAGCTGACAAACACTGAGCTGGGAGGATGAAACTGTGCTCAAAGGCTTGTTAAAGAAATGCAGTTAATGGCAAGCTAAGCAACTCAATGTCCTTTCTCTTGCTGTTGCAGGATGGCTTCTGTCGCTTCTTCGGCAGACACGGCTCTGAGGCGGCTGAGCAGAGCAGCACCATCGGCAACGCCATCATGGCAGCAGCGGCGGGCATTGGCGTGGCAGGATTGGCTTTTCTCTTGGTGCGGTAGGCCCACGAACGGATCTTGCCATGGGAAAGTACTCTCAAAACTGACGATTTACCAGATTTCACTTTATTTTCTATAGAACAGACCCTCTAAGAAGAAGTCTATATTTTTAAACTGGCTCAGAAAACTGCCTCACCAAATCCTTGGCTATAAACTGCTTCACTTGCTACCCAGTAACAGCACAAACACATGTGTACTAGAGCACTATTTGTGCATGTTCAAAACCTGTTGTCTCCAAACATCCTCTGGACTTTCTTTTTTTGAAGGTGTAACCTAAACTTTAGCATGGTTCATGTACTGTAACTTCTGAGTGCTTGATGTTATGCTAGGAACACATTATGGTGGGCGTGCTACTAAACCCTCTGTTCAAGACGTCTTATTTGTGTGGAGGCAAGTCTTCGAACCTGCGTTCATTAGTACTGTAAAGTGGGCGAACATTGACTGTGATCTAATGTGGTTTATGGCTTCAAACGTGGTGCACAGCACTTGTAATCAAAAGGCAACTCATTTGTTGATTTAAAGCAACTGGTGCCTGTGATGCAAGAGGCATTAGGGCTTAATGTAACATAAGGCTGATTTCATTACACTACAAGAAGGTAAGTATTGATACAGGACAGTAATGGCTGCAGTACTGGTTCCTACTGAAGGGAAAAGAATTTAGATATTAAACCTTAATTGGTATATTGAAATCCAGTGAAGGCTGGAATTTCTCTGGATTTCCCTTACAAAGTGAGAATTTCCATATATCTTAATATATTTTTGAAGTATTTATCACTGTATAATACTTGTAGCCATGACATCTTTATTTTTGTTTAAAACTTAATGCTGGTTCTTGTCATTCTAGTGCGTATCAAGCGTTGTCTTGTTTGAGTAATAATTCACTCTGTTTTCAAAATGCTGTGTATTTCTTTCAGTGGTTGTACAAATTGCCTTATGTTTCTGGTAGCTTTTTAATGTTCCTGGGTTACTCACAATGTGTACAATTTTACTATGGTGACTTCAAAGGTGAATAAATGTTAAGTATTTTTATTTTAAAAAACCTTTCTGATTATTAGATCGGATGAGTGATGGTGCTGAGACAGTGAGTGTTTTGGTGGTCACCTGGATGCATCAGTTTGTATTCACTGTATTGCTGGTGCTCGACCTGAGACAAGGAGTTGTGCAGCACCAGAGCAGTTTGATGCCAGTCTTCAATGCAGTCCAAACTAGAGCTAACACTGCCTAAGGGGAAAATCCCCTCCAGAAAGTCCATCTTCACCGCTGTGACTGGAAACAACCTGGTGGATTTGTAAGCCAAAGCTTTCCAAAGATTACTAACATAGCTGGGTGCAGTCAGGCTCCTCCAAGAGCTGCTCCTGCTTGTAGAGAGTGACAGAGCTCTTGTTTCTTCTCTGCCAAGACTTGCTGCTGCCTCTCTCTCACGCTTGCATGCTTTTTTACTGAAACTGGAGTTTCTGATACATGTTATGATGACAGCTGTGCAATAGGTTGGTGGAGTTCAACCTTCTTGGATTAGTCATACTGAGCAGCTGTAATCTTCAGAGGGTGTTGGGCTTCACTCTTTTAAAAGGTGGTCTCCTGCCCCTGTCTCCAAGATGTCTCTGATGCCTGTTAAACACTACAAGCCTGTTGTTCAGCCTCCCTCCCTGGCTGCCTTTGGGCCCACAGCTCTGCCCTTTGAGAGGGTCCCCCTTGATAGGAAGAGCAGCCGGTGGGCAGCAGACTTCCTCTTGGGAAAGCTCAGCCTGGCAGCCAGGCCAGCATCACTGTGGCTGGCAGTGGCCACCCTGCTTCTCCTTCTGCTGGCCACTGGGCCCTGGAGCAGGGGTGCAGTGGCCATGGCCTCATGCTGGACAGAGCAGCGTTGTGCTGGTTGGCCACAGACGTGGGGAGAAGGACAAAAGGGGACATTCAGGGACAGTAAGTCCCACAGAGGCAGGAAGGAGCTGGTGGTCCTCCCCCTCATGCTGCTGGCTCTGAATAAACGTCTGCTTGTTCTCTGACTTCCAGTTCTCTAAACTCCAGCTTGCCTCCTCTCAGCAGAAGGATGAAGAGTCCATGGTGTAGGACTCTGCTCAGTTCCTCTCTCAAGTTCCTACAGGGATGATGCCTGCGTGTGGCAGCTGAATGCTCTGGGCATCTGCCTCCAGTCCTCCGGAAGGCTGCAGTGCCTGAAACTTTGTCTACAGTGGGAGTGAGCTGGTTGGTCCTGGGAAGTGAAAGTAGTTTCTAAAACGTGGGCTGCTTAGGGGAATGAAAAGCATGGGAAACGACAGGGCAAGAAATGCTCTAAACAGAGGTCAAATGTCTCTCCCGAGCCAAACAGAACAAAGATAAAATATCTGTATCTTGATTTTCAGTGTAATCTGATCTGGCAGGCCCCACAAAAACAATAGCAGAGAGGATATTATGCTGGCTTTTACAGTGTGCTCTGGAAAAGTGAAAAAAAAAAACCCAGCAAACCCAGCATGGAAATATTCTTTAACAAAGTCACATCAGCTTTTGGTGTAAACCTGACCCTTTCCAAAGTGCAGCTTGGAGAGCATCTGCCACTCTTCCTTGGCCTGGGAGAAGCTGGGAGCAGGCTTTCTAAGACTCAGGGAAGCTGCAAGGCTGAGTCAGGAGGCTGCAGTGCAGCTCTGCAGCGAGTGGCAATACTGCCTGGAGCCAGGCTGCTCTGGTCTCTGCTGGGAGCCTGTGCTCAGTCCCCTGAGAACAGGGGGCACAGCCCAGGCATCTGGAACCTGGTACAAGGTGGTGACTGCCCATCCCAGCCAGAGCCATGCTCCCCGAGCTGGTCTCTGCTGATGTGGGAATGTAGGATTGAAGAGCAGGAGTTAAATCACTAAAGCCCCATTGATTTCAGGGCAGTTTAAACTAAGTTACATTTGCATGACTTCTTAAAAAAATTTGTATTTCAGTTTTAGCCTGACAGTTTGTCTCAATGAAGTAATGTATTTTTCAATTGGAAACTGCTGCTCATCCACTTTTCTGCCTCAGAAAAGGGAAGCAAGATGCTGCTGTTCCTTCCTTTAAATGCAGAAGAGGAGTGGGTGGTGTTTCAGGACAAGGCTGTGTCTAATCCTCAAGCCAGCTTTCAGCTCTCCAGCACTGTCGTACTTCCCGGGCTTGTGGTGGGTGCAGCAGGCTCATCCTCTGAAGATTCACACATGGCGACTGCTGCAGGTTCTGCTGGGCCCCAGCGTGCCTCTGCCTGCAGAACCCTGGGTTGCTTCAAGGTGCTGAGTGCTGGCAGGATCTCGCATTTGAGGGGAAAGGAGAGGAGTGAAGGTGCTGGCTGGGCTCTTCCATTGCCTGGTTGCTCATACCAGTTTTGAGTCTTTCCTGCTGTGCTGTGTATGGACACCTTTGTAGGGCTGAGGGATGGGGAAGGCAGTGTTCCCAGTTCGTAGTGGTGCTCACAGTGGTCTCACTGGGGCTGTCAGTGTCATCTGTTGGCACTGCACCTGCTCCCTACCCAGTTCCCTTCTGAAGGGAATATCCATTGTAACCACGGGCCAAGGTTGCAGTGCTATTGCAGCATCCCAGCTGCTCATTAAAGGAAAAAGCAATTTACTCATCAGGCTTCTTAAGAGTGCTGAACTGGCCAGTGGGTTTCTTTTTGACTTGGAAAAAATGAGGCACTGTTAGAGCTCAAAAAACGTGAGTTGCAGGATGGTGTTATATGGCAGTTGGTGAGCTGCTTTGCTGTGGTATGCAAAAAATCTGGTCTGGCATGTCTCGCTGGAGGAATTGGTGCTGGTGCTGTGTCCTTTTCTGCCCATGCACACTGACCTGCAGGGTGGTACTCAAGCCTGGGTAGGACAGGAGAGCCCTGTTACAAATGACTTAGCAATTGGACAGCCAAAAAAGCCCCCAGAGAATCACTGGAAAGAAAAAAGGTCAAGTGCATAGCATTTATTCACATAATTTCACTTCTTGTGCTCATTCTGTTTAGATAATGAAAACAAACTTCTGGGTTTCATTTCTGTTTCTCCGGCTGCTTTCTGTACCAGACTCGAGCTGACTTGTCCTTGCCAGGACAAAATGCCGGGTGGGGAGAGCAGGCACAACTGGGAAATTACTTGCTTTAAGGTTTAAAAAGTGTCAGTGTAATTCCTTCTTAAATGCTGCCATTATTAGGAACACTTCTAAATGATGTCTTCAAACTGTTAACAATTATCCTGTCACTAACTGAAGTTTTTAAATGAGAACAGAGTTAAAAACATAAAATCCTGATTTAGTTGAAGTCAGATGCAGGAAGTCTAAAAATTGACTCTGTGCTGAATTAACGAGACCATTTTGTTGGATTTTTTCTCTGCCTGGGCTTGGTCTATTTGTTTAATTCAAATGAGAGGTGGAAGAGAGACCTGGCTTTCCTTGTCAGAGGAGTCTCTCCAAACAGGCTGTGTGTTTCTGCCCAGCCTGTGGTAAGTTTCGAGCACTACAGCCTGGAATTGATACTTCCCACTGGCAATCCCACGGTTTCTGGATGTTCACCCAGCTGATGTATATTGCCCATTTCTTTCAGTTAAGAATGAAACCTGTTAAAATGAGTGCTTTAATTCAGCTGGGGCCATGCTGGCCATGGGGATAAGTGAATCTGTGGTAAGAGACTGCAGTGCAGGGCATTGGAAAAGCCTAGGTGCAGAGAGCCACTGTAGGCACTGCAGAAAGTTTGTGCTTTCTGAATTTAATCCCTTTAATGATTCTGACCTGTGACAATGGTTCACTTAAGGGAGTTCTTGTGTCTGACCCAACCTGCTCTTTTGTTTGTCTCTGAACAGCTCAGCACATAGTGAGTAACAGCAGGAACCCCACACCCTGCTTACAGGATCTGGTACTGTCTTTTTCTTGTAGTCAAATGTGGCTTATATCCTTAAGAGGGTGTGTGGGGAAGGGTGGCCTGGTTCAGTCTAAACACAGGGGAGATGTCTGTGCTGTGCTGCACCTCGGGGGGACTGGACATGGCAGCTGCAGCTCTGCTCTGGGCAGCCTGCTCTGCAGCCTGACACCAAAGCCGGGAGTTCTTGCTGGCACTTTTAATTTGCAATGCATAATAGTAAAAGGGCAAAACCACTTGGCTCATCAAAGGCTGGGGAGAGAGCACTGTTTGTGGTGTGCTAGCTAATGGCTGGTTGGCTTCTTCCTTGTAGCTATTATTGTCTTTAGGAGAATCCCAGACTGTTGTAATTAATTTTGAAATGTTAATTATGAAGCTTTATGATGAGCTCATTGGGAACTCCTAAAATACAGGCAGAGTCATGTGGCTCTGGTGAGGAATTGATGCAGGACAGACAGTGTTAACTCCTCTCTCTCTGGGAACTGCCAGCAAAAGCTCTCTCATCACCCAACCTCCTGGCACACAGGCTGCACCCTCCTGCTCCTCTGGCTGGATGTGGCTGCTTTGCGCCCCCGCCAGCCTAGGGTTTTCTCCCCTCTCCTTGGACAGAAGATGTGTTCCCAGAGGTTCCAGCAGCCTGCCCCCTGGAAACGTGGCTCTGCTGGGATGCACCCAGTGCTGTCCTGCACTGGCAGCATGGGCATGGCTGCCTCTTGGTGCCAAGCACAAACCCGTGAAGGAGTGGCCACACAGGTGCTAACTGGGTGGGTGGTGGTTAGATGACTGTTTAATGATTCTGATGCACGAGCGAGAACAAATTCCACCAGTCGTGTGTAAAATAACCTTGTATAACGGTGGTGGCATGATCAGTGGCAGCTGAGAGCTGATGGTGCTTGACAGGCAAGGCAAATGCTCGTTTCCTGATATCCAGCAGAGATTTAACTGTGGAACCTAATTATACAGGGAGCCTACAAGTGATGAGGTTCCCTGAGCATTTCATGCCCAAGCTGGATTGCTGGCATTTCCAGGCAGGTGCCAGTGCTGCCAAGGAGGGGCTGGATTTCTGCCCGGGTTGTGCTGGAACCTCACAGCCCCATGCGAAGTGGCACCACTGGGCTGTGACAGGCTGTGACAGTGTCCCTGTGACAGGGCTGGGGGGCTGTTGCACAGCCACTGTCTGCTGTGGAAGCCTTGACCTGCAGTCAGCCAGTCAGTAAGTGGTTTCCACCCCAAAACTCCATAGAAACCCCTGAGCTTTCTGGCTCTTAATAAATAGTCTGTAAAATGTACAAGGTTTGAATATTTTCCTCTTTTTATTTTTTTCTATTTTTTTTCCCCAAACGCCTACGTGCCCTGAGGGACTGACTGGCAGTCCCAGCCTGAGCACCCCTCCTTCCAGGGCTGCTGCTCAGCACAGGTCCCTGACGGCTGTGGCATGAAGAACCCGCCATCCCTAATTGTTCTCACTGCCAGTCCTGTAGGCAGCTCTCTGCCACAGCAGCATCACCCTTTGGTCTAGAAAAAGGAAAAAAAAATAATTACTCATAAAGTCTCTTGAAAAAGGCACAAAAGAGCACAAATCTTGCCTGTGTCTGTTTTTAAAGAGGAAAAATCCTCTGGGGTCTTTGTATTGTCTTTGGTGATGTTCAGAGCAGAACACCTGCCACTCTGAAACCCTTCCAGGTTTCCTGGTTGCTTTTTCCAAGTGAAGGCCTGCTCCATGGGAGGAAAAGGTTAAGCGTGGGAGTGAGCAGGGCAAAAGATTATGTGAAACAGAAATCCCGGCGCTGTTTGTTCTGCCATCTGCTCCACGCTCGATCCAGGCTCTGGGTGGTTTCCCAGAGCACCCCTGCTCCCCTTGCTGCTGCATGGCTGGCAAAGGACTTTGAAGTGCCCGAGCTGGCACCACCAAGCTGGGAGACAGCCACATCCACATTGTCCCGGGGGAGGTGCCCTTTGGCAGGGTGAAGCTGGGTGCTGTGGCCTGGCCAGCAGCTGTGGGGCAGTACTGGTGGCCATGCTGGAGCTGCCACTGAGAGCCCACTCCAGCAGCAATCCAGAAAAGCCTGGACTTCGTGCCTTTGGCACAAACTCAGTGAGTGCCAGGGGTGTCAGGGCTGGCATATCTGTGCCATCCCTGCAGGGAGCACTGGGGCAGGACAGCCACAGCTTCCCTGGTTCCATCATTGCAGCAATGCACCAGTGGTGCAGGATGCTCCCTGCTGAGCAGGGCAGCTCATGCCCACATGACGTGCTGCCACCATCCCCACGAAGCAGAAGCGGGGCAGGCTGAGCCCTGCACAGCTCTGGGCCACCCTGCCAGCTGTGGGATGTGCTGAAGTGTGGGAGGATGGAGGTGTCATTTGTCCCTGCTTCAGGGACAGCTGGTGAAAGAAAGGTGAAATCGTCTTGCCTCTTACCCCTAGAGCCCCTTTCTTCCCTGCCTCCTCCCCCAGCCCCCTTTTCCTGCTCTCCCCTGGTCCCCAGCCTGGCTGTGCCTGGGGCTGGGGGTTGTGCATTCCCTGTTCCGCATCCCTCTCTGCCCCACGCCCACCCTCCCCACACTGTGCTCACTTGGGAATGTGACCTTGCTCTCTAGATTATTTACAGACAAAATATTGCTGCAAGCCTGGGGAAGGGTTTTCTGTGTTGTTTTTGCTTTTTTTTTTTAAGTGACTGGATTCCACAAAAACTGAATTATTCCAAGGGCGTGGGGGGCCTGGTGGGAACACTTTGCTGTGTTTGGGAACAGGCTGCCTGCAGCCATCTTCCCTGGCCAGCACATGGATGCTAGAGGCTCTTAGTTTCCCCAGCTATATGGAACAATCCGTCTCTGGTTTTCTTGGAAAAACCCACCCCTTTCTCAGGGAAGGCTGCCAGGACGGGACATGAGTATTAACAGGGCTGTGGCACACATGTAACCAGGACCTGGGCTGCTTCCCAAGGTGAGTGTGAGCAGGCATGGAGAGCTGTCTGTGGCTTCAGGAGTGCTTTAGGTGGCTCCCCTCCCCACACCCCTGGAGCTCTCCACTTCCCCTCACCCGGGAGCTCCTGGGTCTCCTGCTGCGCTTGCAACACAGCCTTGGTTTGCTGAGGACCTCAGACAGCGCTGTCACATCCGATCGGAAGCTGTGGTGGGCTGATTTCTCCTTTTTTTTTTGCTTTTACTGGCAGGACCAGCAGCTGCCCTTTTCCCACTGCTGACAGTTCTTGTGTCTAGCTGAACTTCTGAAAGCCTCATGGTGGTGGTTTCCCACTGAGCAGAGCCCTCACGCCTTTGACCTCGTATGGCTGCAGCTGTGTCCCCTTCGCGTGGCTGCCGGGAGCTGCAGAGCTGTGCGCTGCGCACAGTGATGTGAGTTGTTAGGTTCCAGCAGTGCTGGGTGTTTGGGATGGGGCTGATGTGGGCTCCCTGGCTGGCACTGGTTCCCTTACAAGGTCAACATAAGCCTTCAGGTGCCCGCAGCCTAGGAGTTGTCCCGAGTAAGGCTGTGTGCTCAGCTTTTATTTGGGAGTAAGCACTGTCAGCTGAGCTAAACTTGATCACAGACAGCGAGTGCCTGTTTTGCTGTGGGAAGAATTCTTCTGCCAGATCCCTTGGTCTGGCTCAGCATGCAGCGTGGCCTCATCTCTCTGGAGAATGAGCCAGGGCTGCTGAAGGTCTGGCAGGAGCACACTCTCCTCCCCACTGAAACCAGGGCTGCTGCCGGGAAGTTGCTCAGCAAGTGTGGCCACAGGGGCTGACCATGAAGCAGGCACTTGAAAAGCCATTCCCTGCCTGCTGCAGGGTTGGTGCCAGTCCTCTGGAGTGACTCCAGCTTTCCCAGCTTGTGGATGTGATGGTCTCATCCAGGCCCTCACAGAAGGGGTGCAGGAAGGACACTGAGCAGTGAGAGGATGCTGAGGGCCTCTCAGGCAGGGCCTTGATCAACCAAGTGTGTTCAGCTGGTGGTGGTTTGGAGCCCAGTTTGCAGCAGACTCGTTTGGCTGGCAGAGTGATGGGAAGTGCCCTGGCCCATGTGCTGATTTGGAGACTACTAAGCTATGGAGCACTGTGGGCAAGTCATAAATAGCATACTGCTTATAAACAAGGGCAAAAATCAACGGATTTTGTTCAACAGGATTCTGAAGTTTCCCTTGTTGAGAAACCATAGGGAAAGCTGGGACAGGAAGACAAATGGTTTATTATTTTAGTCAAATCCATGACTTGGCTGCAGTCAGCACATTCAGCAATGGGGTAGAAACTCACCAGGTGAGAGGCAAAACTACCTGCTGAGATGAAGTGCAGAGGCAGCAGATAAAGGGCATCACGGGGCTGTGCCTGTAGGGACTGCTCCTTATCAGCACACCTGCTGACTGCATTGCGAAAGCAGCCCCTTGCCACCTGTGCCTTTCAGTAGCTGGGGATTTTTCTGATGGAGCTGTAGTTTTTCGGGGCTGTTGCTGTTATCCTTTTTTGCCACCTGGGAAAGCAGGTGGGAAGGGAGCCCTACGTCTCTGCTCATGCGGCCATAAGAATGGGACTCTGTGCATCTTGCTCTGGATCTGCTCTGCGTGCATCCATGCATGGATAATGCTGCACCTCACTAACGGGGTCTCTGGCACTTTTCTTCCAGCCCAGGATTAATGGCTCTACTGGCCTGAAGAACCGAAGGTGACCAGACCCAGCAGGTTCCACCTGAGGAAGGGGTCCAGTGAGGCTGCTGCTGAGTAGCTCTCCATAGTGTCAGGCTAGCAGTGTCCCAGTTTCTTCAGGGTAAGCCTGGGGCTTTCATGGGTGCTCGTGCCCCCTTAAATAGGAAATTGGGCATCCTGAGCTAAGCATCTTCTCTGCCCGGGTGTCCCAAACAGTTAATGATCCCAGTAGCAATGGTGAGGAGATTGATTGCCTCCTGCAAGGTACATAAAGTCTCGCCCTTCTGCAGAAACACAACACTTGTTCAACCAGGTAAATAACTGATTTAAAATCCCCTCTCACAGCAGCTGACCCTACACGTGTTTATCCAAGTGACTGGAGCTGTGCCAGTCTCTCTGGTAAATGACCTTTCCCGAATTTTTCTTTTCAAGTTGACATTTAAGAAGGGGGGGGGGAGGGGAAGTCACAGCAACAAACTATGTTTTAACAGTGATAAAGCTTTACCTGTCAACAAAGCCAGGAAAGCCACGCTGGAGCCTGTGCTGGCGGCTCTGCCATCCCTGCCGGAGTCCATACGGACAGCACTGGCTCCTGTTTCCTGACCTGCTTGGGTCCGCATGAACCAGCATTTGCACTATCCATGGGCTGCTCCTGCTGCCTGGGCTGGGCTGGACTGGACTGGATGGTTTTGCAGCCTCTGGGAAAGGCTCCTGGGTGCAATTAAGTCTAAGGCAGCTGCTGGCAGCTGGAGGCACTCAAAGTATTAGTTCATTACTGCAATTGAAATGAGGAAGAGTCTTAAATCTCTGAGAAGAATCTGGGTTTGGCAGACAGTGGAGTGCTCAGCTTCTTGGGAAAACGCCTTGGACAATTTTGGTAAATGTTCTACTGTGTGTTCAGGGAAGTAAAATTTACCCCTAGTTTTCATGAGCTTCAGCACTGCCATGACTCACCCCTTGCTCCCGACAGTGCTCTCACATGGAGGTATTTAAGCTCTGAAGCTTTGGAGGAGGTTTACCTCTTAGCCAAGATGCCCGGTACATGAGCTCCTCTTCCAGGTTGGAAGTCCCAAGGCTGCTCAGCACATTTGGGTTCCCCAAATCCTGCTCTCCCCACATCCCGGTTGATGCCATAT
Organism: Pomatostomus ruficeps; assembly: GCA_013400735.1. NCBI lineage: Eukaryota > Metazoa > Chordata > Aves > Passeriformes > Timaliidae > Pomatostomus > Pomatostomus ruficeps. The sequence goes on from VYZT01054259.1 coordinate 293,529, forward strand.
CTCCAGCGTGCCACCTGTCAGCCACTCCCATCTCCACTGGGCTCTGCAGGATCTCTTGGGTGTCCCTGCCTTCTCCATCTGCAAAGCACTCACAGCCCTCCTGGCCTGCCCCTGCAGCCTTTTCCAAGGCTTTTGGCTTAGTTGCAGATGGTGAGCAGGACTGAGAGCAGCAACTGGTGTTGGAGTCTCCCTGTGATCCTCCCTTCCCGCTCCCCTCCAGAGTGCTGCCAGAACTGGGCCAGCCTGGGGCCATGCCTGCACAGTCCTGCCTTGAGAAGAGAAATTGAAACAAGGACTTCCCAGCTGGTTGTGTTTCCCGTAGCATTAGGAGCAGGAGATCCCCGGAAGCAGTAGCAGCAGGGTTCCCCCAGACCTGGGTGCTTTCCTGGCACTTCTTGCAGACGTCCTGGTGGGAGTGGCTGCAAAAGGGCAGGAGGTGAGGAGGGGAGGGGGGTAGGGGCAGCACTGCAGCCAGACAGGGACACGCTGCTGGCTCAGGGTGATGCCGGCCAGCCCCATGCCGGAGCCCCGTGGGCTGACAGCAACCTCTGCTTTCAGAAAGGCACTGTTTTGTGACAAGTCTTAGTTGAGAAACACCCAAGTGCCTCTGTTGAGGGAGGCCTGATAGATTCACTTGGCTTTGTGGCTATGCAGGTCCTTGGATTTAATCTATTTGTGCAAGATGAAAAAACAGTAACAAAAAAGCCCAGGTAAGTGCAACAGCAAAGATGCTTTTAGTGAACTGATAGCCAAGCCTTGCCTTTGCTGACCATGTCCCTGTGCAGACCCAGTTCTGCAGACAGGGGGCAGGCAGGGCACCACAGCCCTCAGGCTGCCAGCAGCAGGGCCGGCAGCTCAGAGTCCCCTGTTAGGAGCATCCATCTGCCACAGCTCTCCCCACTCGGTGCTGACCCCAGGAGAGCTCTAGTCCTGAGCATTAACATGAGGCAGAGGAGCTTCTTTGCTGGGCTGTCGCTGCATGATGCTCCCGTGAGGCTCTGTGTCTGCTTGGCAGTGCTGGCAACTTTGGGACCTCATGCCCTAAGTTATCTTTAATCTGCCGTGGCAGGAGTGCCTCATTTCTCCTCTGCTCACAGCCAGCCCTGGTGCTGGCTCGCTGCAGGGTCGGTACGTGAGCCCTAGAGCGGGACAGCCTGTATCCGGAGCCTTCCTTCCTCTGTGATAACGTCAGTGCTGGAAGCAGGCAGCTATTTTGGTCCCAGGAATGCCAGCGGATGATTTCACTTTTGTTTCGTACCCGATAACCTTTCCCATCACAATGAGAGACGACGTCCGTGCTCCCTGTGCTTCCGTGTGCGAGGGGAAAGCCATTCAAGCGCCTCTGCAGGGGAAGAGAAAGAGTCGGGTTAAAAATAGCTTCTGATTGTCCATGGAACCTGGGCAAAGGAAGGGCAAAAGCCTTTGCTTGTTCCACTGCCGGGTCCCATACACTGGGACCAGCTTTTCCGGCTGAGCCGGGGCATGAGGACAGCGACCGTGGGAATATTTGTTGTGCTGGCTCTTTACGTCAGCCTCATGGGGGTGGGAAGGTCTGTGAGACACTTTCTTCTCCATGTAGAGTCATCCTGGTGTGGGGCTCCAGGAGAGCTACAGCCACCCTCTTCGCTTGTCACCTGCCTGCCTCTGCACTTCTTGCCCTTCTCCTACTCCTTTCCCTGCTGGGTTTTGTGTCTGAATGCTCGGTCAGGAACTCAGCGAGACAAACCTACCCCGGGCCCCAGGCGAGATAAGTCTGGTCAAACCCAAATTGCTAAAGCTCAGCTCCAATTTTTATTTCCTGTGGGGAAGGAGTTGGCTAATGTAACTTCGTTTTTCTTCAAGCTTTCAGCCTTTGACTTCCCACGAACTGCTGACCCATCATGTGACGGGGCCGTGGTGGGGCCACTGCAGAGAGCTGTGGTATCGGCACTTATCACCCTGGTGCTCGCGTGGGGAAGGGCCCCAGCTCCCCCCGGCTCCCATGTGTGCTGGGGCACAGGCAGCACCCCACTCCAGCCTCCGGGAGTAGGCAAACCCCGATGTGCTGTAGGAAGGAGGGCAGTGACTGTATGCACCACCAGACCCCATCCCTTACGGAGAGACGCTTCCCTGCTCCCCTGGAGCAACGGCTTCCTGATGCCCCCCCCCCGGCCTTCACAGTACATCATAGCCCATTCTGCAGGCTGTCAGACCCGGGCTCCTGTTTGATCAGTCCCTTTGCTCACTGGGAGAGTTTTGCTAAGTCCCCTAGCACATGACTTACAGGGTGGCTCCAAACTACTCTTGCTCTTCCTGAGCTGGAGGCTGTTTACAAAATAGTGTCTGAAGGCTGCTATTTATCCTTACATACACATTGCATTCAGAGTTGCTAAATAGGCAAAGCCAAAATGAAAGTCATCTGGGTTTTCTTTAATTAGAATAAAATCCTGATGAACCATGAGGTTCTGCACCTCAAGGATGCATCAGGAATTGACTTTGGCTGCAGACAGCAAGGTACAGCAGTCAGCAGAGCCGGCTCGCTGCCTTGACATCTGCTGGAAAGACTTGTTTTTCCCTCCCGAGTCACATGCTAGCTTGTGATCTGATCATGAGATACAAAGGATAACCTTCCAATATTTACTCTTCTCATCTGCAATTTTAAAAGGCAGAGGAAAAGAGCAAAAGGCAGCATAAGGGAGGAAAACACAAGCCCCTTTTCTCATTTGGTGAGTGTTGCTCTAGGTGCTGCGCTTGTTGCTGGGGCAGGGCAGGAGCCTGGCTGCAGCATCAAGGGCTGTGCTTGTGCCTGTTGTGGCCATACTGGAGCCTGTCAGTGTGGGCAGAGCAATCCTTCTCGTGTGTTCAGCCACGTGGGCGTCCTCCCCTCCAGTGCCACCACATCTGTGTGCCGGCAGAGGTGGGCAGGGGCTGCCTGTCCCACGGTGCCCTGCACTGGCACAGGCAGGGGAAACTTGTCCTCCCCCATGGCTGCCCAGCACTGGCCTTGTGCCATCCTTCAGCATTCAACTTGCACGTTTTATTACAAATGTCTAAGTGACATTTTTTATAACAATATCCTAATGTAGTCAGCCAGGCAGGTAGAGTTACTTGTACATGCTCTAGTCCAAAGGTTTATAGCAAGCCCAGCTGCAAGATTAAACCAGAATCACCCTTGAATAAAATCCCCTTTATAATCTTTGGGGAATTTTTGCTAGTGCAGCTTGGGTATGTTTGCTTCTGTGAGCTGATGCCTATCAAGGACCAAAAACCCCCAGAAACCCATCACGGTGCCACAGGGGCTGGTGGGACATGAGCACTCAGGCTGCTGAAGGCGTTGAAGGAGCTCTTACTGCAGAGAGAGCAGGACAAAGCAGTGGGGCAGGGCTGTTTGCTTGCTGAGCTGGAAAGGTGTGTGCCATTGAGTACCAAATCTGCCACAGGCTGCATATGTGTAGCAAACTGGAATTGCGTGTATAGTGGGATTGCTCTGGGAATGGCAGGCTGGGATCAGCAGCCTGTGTCTGTCTTCCCAAATTGTGGAAGGGGAGATGCTCCAGGCAAAGCCAAAGGGGCTGTGCCTGTGTATGACACACGATGTGTCGGCCTGACATGGAGTGAAGAACACCACCACAGCTGCCCTGGAAAGCAGTAGCTGCTTGGAGGAACAAGAAGGGGTGGATGTCACTGGGGAGAAGCAGCCAGTGCAGACTGAATGATGAGAGCAGCACCTGGCCACAGCCTGGCCACAGCCTGGCCACAGCTATTCCGGTGTGACAGGGCTGAGTGCTGCTGTGTTTCCAGTAAAAACACCACTGGTGTCAGCTGGGGAGGGAGGGAGAGAGGCAGGGAGGCGGAGGGGCACAGTGAGAACCTCACCTAACAGGGAGGGCACAAAGGGCTGGTGCCTGCTGGGTGCCTTGGATGTGGTGAAGGGTGGTTTGACTGTGCCAGGCAGGTAGATCCCAATGTTGTAGGGAGCGTGGCTGAATGGTGGATGAAACCCAGCCTGCAAGGCCCAGCTGGCCCCTGTGCCTTTGCGAGGACCACGGCATTCATGAGAGAGGCTTTGGATAGCTGGGACCTGATATGGTCCCTGCACACAAAGCTGGGGAAATGTGAACAGGAGGTGATTTTAAATTAAAATTCAAACAATCTGTGATTAAGGGCTGTCTCCAATAGGCATGGTTATTTCTGATTTCAGGCTTCAGGAAGCCTTGAAACTGTTTTTTCAGGTCCAAGTTGTGTGTCTCCTGCTATTACAGGAGCTTCACGTTCCAGTGTCCTAACCCACCCTCCCACGGCCGCACTTAGCACAAAGACCTGGAGTTTCATTTCTGAAAAGTAAACCACTTTCTTTCCTTAGGCAAATATTTCTGTGGCCTCCGCTGTAGCATTAGCAAGAGGTAATTAGGAGGGCTGTGATGGGCTGATGAGGGGTTTGGTATGGACTCATCAGTGGGCCATGTGGGACAGCGGCATATCTGCCTCTGGCACGTGGCGTTTGGAAGGCGTTTGGGTTTTGTGAACCTGGCTGACCTGTCACTGTGCCCCAGAGGCATCTCTGAGCACTGTGGTTTCCTGGTTCACTGGCCTTTTGCCTGCATCTGTGAAAATCAGAGCAGGCCTGACCCAGAAAGCTGGATGCAGAAGTGATCAATAGTGATGGTAATTGGCCAGCAGCACTGCCTGGCTCTTGGTGTCTTATTCCCAAAAGAATTCTGCATTCAGAAAACATGTAGGTGGTCTGGCTCCTGTGGCTGCCTTATCAGCTGGAGGGGGCTTCAGCCTGTGGTCCAAGGGTTGTGGAAGGCTGAGTTTAGTATTCCGTATCCCTGGTGAATGGCTTTGGTCCTTCTGATCCCCCTTCCCAGTGGTTCTCCAGCAGGTTTTGCTGTGTGAAGTGTTTGTTCTGCAGCAGCAGAGAGCCAAAGGTGAAGGGTGGCAGCAGGGCAGGTGCCATGGGAGGGGTACACAGCAGCTCTGGGTGTGATCCCACCAGAGTGAGAGCCTGGGGAAGGAGATGCATCTGCTCATCCCTGAGGGTGATGTAGACGCTTGCTCCTGGACAAGAAAGCAGTCCCTCTTCTTGAGGAAGTAAACAAATCCTAAAGAACATCCTTTCGGAGCAGTCCCCTCCTGCTTGCTGTGTCCCTAGAGGACAACAAGGGCTTTGTGACTGCCCAGGGCTCTCGGGAACCAAAACAACCATGGAATGAGCTCAGCGGCTGTAAATCAGCGGGCTCCACCGGCTCTAGTGCTGCGTAAATTCAGTGCCGATTGCTTTGATCTCAAATGCTTTTATTTCATACCCTCTACAGAGATAGACACAAGGTCACACTAATGGCTGATACATGAAAAACTTATGTGGCCTTTATTGATTCTGGAGTGATTAATGAGTCAAAGGGAAGGACAGTGATTCATGCACATGAGTGGTGCCTGGGAATGAGCAACACTGACCAGGGTGGCCTTTAATTCCATAATCGAGCCTGTGTCCAGCTGCTTGGGGATACCAACATAACTCTCACAGACGTCTTTGCAGTGGGCAAGCACCTGTTTGTACACTGTGAGCTCTGGTGCCTGCAGCTCCATTCTGTTTGCCTTGCTTTTCGCTGTCCCTTTTGAAAGGGGCTCAAAAATAGCCAAATCTAAACTCCCATTGTAGCCTTGTTGACAAAGCATCTTGAAGCTTTCCTGCTGCTATCCCAGGTGGCCTGAGAGGAGAGGCCTGGGAGAGGTAAAGCACAAGGCTTTGCCCAGCCTCATGTCAGGCAGCAGAACACCCACAGGAGGCATTCCCCAGCTTTGGCCCTCTGGCTAACAAGGCTGAGCTCAGTGAAGGAGCTTCAAAGCTGGCTGCTGTGATTAGCCTTGCAGACAATGGTTTTTGAGTTGCTTATCCACTCCCTCAAGCATGTGCAACTTCCCGAAGGCTGCTGAGCTGTGGCAGGGTGGATACCCTCCTTCCACAGCCTCCATCCCAACACACCCTGTGGATGGGGTCCACAACCTCTGGTTCACTCTGTGCCACACATTCAGCTGGAAACTGATGCAAGGGGAAGTCATCCAAATTTTGGAGGGGGACATCAGGCCCAGCTTGAAGGATCTGGGCAGTGGTTATGCAACTTTCCTATTTAGTATTTGAAGAAACTTCCCCCTTCTGGTTGCCCCAGCTTTGTGACCATGACATAAGCCATTGTATTGCTACCACAGTTCATTCTGCTGGGCTCACTGCTTTCACATGAGCTGTCTCGCTGAGTGAGTCAGAGACCTGCTGCACCTCTGAGGGCCTGAGGACTTGCCACAGTTTGGGATTCGTTTGCTGCTGGCACTGCTCCTTATTTTTTTCTCCCTTGCAGTTTCCTGATGTCTGTTCCTGTGTACATTGAACTATGCCTGTGTCCTCCAGCTCCCCAGCCCGACCTCCAGAGCTCTACTCCACCCCCTGTGCTGTGGCAGAGTGAGATCCCAGCGTGTTGGGGCACACTGCCCTAAGGGAAGGGCATGGGAAAACATTCCCAGTGGCACAGGCAGGTGAGCATGCCCACCCTGGGAGTGGCTGTGGTGCAGTGCCCATGGTGCAGTGCCCATGCTCCTGGCTTGGCTTTGCCCACCATCAGCAGAGGTGCAGAGCAGCCCCAAATGCCCAGCACTAGCTCCGGGTGTCCCCATTCCCGTTCAGGAGTGGCCGCAGGCTGTAGGCTCCCTCCAAGGGAAGCTTAGGGGACATGGGGTGTTGGACCTAGTGCCATCCTGCTGACCATAGAACAGCAGGAGAGGGTGGGGAGCATCACAGGAGGCACACAGAAAAACACACTGTGCTCCCAAGTTAGCTCCCAGGCCAGGTTGGTTTTCCTGTTTACTCCTTAAGTGGAAAATAGGAAGGGAGTGAAAAACCTCATTCCCTTGGCTATATAAAGGTCTTCTTGTGTGGGCACAGAAGTTTTACCTTTTCATTTTTTGCCTTGGTGTCACCAGGTGTGTGGCGTGGGCTGTAGTGTCAGTAAAGCAAATAAAAAGGCATGCTAGGAATAGCAGCTCCTCTGCAGGACACGTTTCCTCTCAGACAGGGAACTCAACTCATTCAGTGGTCTGCTGGTGAGTGGCTGTATTGGGGTTCTGCAAAGCACAAGGTCACAGAGGGTCAGGCAGGGCTTGTGTTGGTTGTGCTGGGGACACAGAGCCCCAGGTACACCTGGCACTCCCAGCTGATGGCTGCTCACATCTCAAAAAAAGGACAAAAGGTGAAGAAGCCACATAATCACTACAGCATTTCATGGGGAAGTTGCCATGAAAAGATTGGCTGATGGGCTTGGCCAGCAGGAGCGAGGGGTCGGAGCAGATAAGACATTGCCACGCCAGGAAACTGCTTTGGGTTTATAGTGTCAGGATGTGTTATGGGGACCTTAAACCCTGTGATCCCAGAGGTGTTGCTAAACCTTGTTTGCCTTGGATTGTTTGTCCAAAAAGATACCAAGAGATGAACTCTTTCCTCCCTTCATAATTGCCCATAATCTTATCTGAAGCGTCCGAAGTGTCCTAGAGACTTCTCAAGGAGATAACATGGAGATAACCACCCTCTCCTTCCGAAGCCCAAGAGCATTTATTTCTGAGGTCTTCTGGGGAATAGCACCAGTTTCTTGCCCAGCTTCGGTCATCCTTATTTGTCACAAGAAGAAGGAAAGGATGCCCAGAGCTGCCCAGGTCTTGCTTAGGCAGTGGTTGACCTTTCTTGCCTCCTTGCTCCTCTGGGATAACTGAAGCTGTTTTGACGAGTAAAGTCCCAGAGCTGCTTTAGCTAATTGCTAGAAAAAATTACTGCAGGAGAGCTGCAGCCCATGGCTCAGCTGTCCAGCTGCCTAGGCCAGTGGGGTTTGCCCATGTCTCACCAAAGGGTGTTTTTGGTGTGTGTATTGTGGGCCTGTGGATCCCCTTCGGGCAAGGGGCTTGCTCATAGATCTGGTGGTAGCTTCGAGGTACCTTTTACTTCACATGATTTGTGGCTTCTCACTTGTGAGAAGAGCCTCTAATCATCTCACCATAGACTTAGAAAAGTATGTGCAATTGTAAAAAGGATCTTCCAAACATAGCATTTCCTTTAAAATTCAGTTCGGTGTCGATGTGTCTGACTAGTCTTCCCATAAAAGATTTGCAGACTCTGTGGCTCTTTTTTGGGGTCTATTTCTGTTGGTGCCTCTTTGAAGCAGCTGAGTGTTGTGATGTTGCCTCCGCAGCACCCAGATTCCCCTGCACACCCATGGCTGTGTGGGCTGTCTGGCAGGCAGGGCTGGTGAGCTGGAGCAGAGGTGGTGGGTTGTAGGTGGCTTTGGCCGGCTGCGTGTCATGCCCCCAGCAGTGGAGAAGGTCCTGTGCTGTGCCCCCTTTCCTCTTGCTGAAGCTCTCTGCTGGAAAGGGTTGTGGACACCAGCACAGGCCGCCCTATCCCAGCAGCACTCATGCTGGGCCCTGCTGGGGGTGCTCCCACTCAGGGCTCTTTGCTTATAAATGGCATGGGCGCTGTTATTTCCATGAGGGTCCATCATACCCACAGAGCTGGTCCAAACTCCACATTCCATCCCTGGGTCTGTTTTAGCTTTAGCTGTGGTTTTTGTATTTAACATTTTATACAAAACATTGACTGCCTGTCCAGTGAGCCCAGTTCTGGAGTCAGGACCTGGATCCTGTGTTAATTATGGTTGTTTCATCCAGTTAATTGTTTAAAAATGTGACATTTCAAAGAGACAAGAAAAAATTCTTGTCTGACAAAGTGTCTCCCTGGTGCTGGTTCATGGCTTAGTGTTGGTTGTCAGAGTTATGAGTTGGCCAGGTTTTGCCACTGTTTTTATGTGCTATGTGACCTTTTGTGTCATTCTGGTTCCCAGTCGAAATGCAATACCAAGTAAGAGCTGTACCAAATGTGAGCATCCTGTGTCACCGCCATAGCAAGGTATTGTGACCAGATCTGTTTTCTGCAAATCTTTCTTGATTAGCAAAATAAACTATTTAAGGGAGGAGAGCTAAATTAATCAAGTCATGCCTTGCTCTCGGTCACGGTGACTTGCTTCTAGCGTTGTCCTGTTTACTCCTACAAAATACTGTCCTCTCAGTTTTCTTTTGGATGAGTCCCTCAGCAGCTGGAGCTAGGGCAGGACTCCACTCTCCATGCCATTCTGATGTCCTCAGTTAGTCCAGGTGCAACGTTTATTTTAGAATTTAAAAAAAGGGATGTGAAGGGTACTTCAATGTCGGGTTCTCCCAAGCAAAGCAAACTGATGGGACAAATCAGCACTTCACCACCTCACTGTAGTGATTTCATTAATACACAGTTCATAGTCAGTAAGGACACACTGTCCAAGCAAATTGATTTTCTCTGTTGTTTTGTTCACCCACTAGCGGGGCTCGTCCCCAGCTCGTGTGTGTGCCCTTTGCTTCACAGCACTCAGCCCCGCATGCCTCTGGGGTTCCTTGCTGGCCTGGCTGCAGGGCTCTGCCCACAGCTGAACCACAGCCGTGCCCCGAGGGACCGGGGCACTTGTGGTACTGTCACCCCATGGCAGCACTGCTGGACCCCAGGAGCAGGTCCCAGAGGAAGCTCAGCAGCCACAGGAGGTGGCCAAGGGCTGGTGTGGGTAGCAGGGCTCACCCTGTGCCCTAGGAGCACAGGGACAGGCGTGGGGCAGTCACAGCCCTCGGCCTGACTCTGCCAAACCTCACATTGCACGGTCTGTGCGCAGAGGCTGCCCCAGTTCGCCCAGGGGTTACCACACATTTTTGTCATGCTTGCAAAATGCTGTTACCACAAATTGCAAAAACCAACCTCATCCTCATCTGATCAGAGCGAAACCAGCACAGCTCTGCACGACGTCTCCAGCATGTCTGGTCTGCTGCGTGCTCCTACAGGCGTACAGCTATTGCTCAGACATGCTTTCATCTGCTGCTTTCGGATTTTTTTTCCACTGCAGACTCCATGGCCTGTGAAAATGGCTGGTGACCACTGCAGCTGGGGTGCTCACTGCCACAGTTACTGGCCATGGCACTGCCTTTTTCTGATGGCTGATGTGGCCTTTCCATGCACAGATGGCCACAGTAAAGCTGAGGGTGTCCGGGAGTCTCTGCTGGACTCTTCCTGAGCAGAGCATTGGAGCTGCCACCAACACCCTGCGGACAGAGGCATGGCTGGGGCTGGCTGAGAAGCCCACCCCAGGCTCTTCATTCCCTGTCCCACTGGGTGGGCAGCACTCCTTGGGGTGACCCTGTCCTGACAGGGCAAAGCGAGCAGGGTACCCTCTATCTCCTCACTGCCAGCACCCATGTTCCACATGACAGCTCCTTCTGCCCTGATAGCTCCTTCTGACCTAGCCCTTGTCTCTGCAATGGGGCAGTCACGTGCATGAATGAGTGGGCCCAGCATGCAGGCGGTCTGGGACACTCTGGGCATTCCCAGGAGCAGAGCTGCTGGTAAAAGTAAAGTATTTAACAATTACTACCAGTCCTGGAGGCTCTTTAACCTGTGTGGAGACCAGCTCACCAGCACCAGTCCTCATGACAGACCACTTCTGTCTGTTGCTGAGCTGTGGTGTGGCTGGGTGCACATGCAAAATATTGGGGAGCACTCCCAATTTCTTTCACTAGAGCTTACCAGATGGGTTGGGCTGTGAGCCAAGCTGGAGCTCAGCCCCTTCCAGAGCCTGATGGCAGTGCTCTGGGTGTGGCTGAGCAGTCCATTCGTGCTGGAGAGACCTCAGGTAACAGGCACAAGAAATGGGGACTGTCACAAGATGCTGTAATGAACTGCAGCCCTAAGTTAGATCTGTGCTCTGCCTTCACCCAAGGAATGCAGCAGGGGCAGAATTACCCCATCAGTCCCACTGCCACTACAGTGGCAGGGTGTCTGTGCAGAGCCATCAGCTGGGGACACACAGGGCCACAGCTCTCTGCCTTAGAATGCCATGTCATACGCTGGGATCATATGGTGCACCTTGTGTCAGTAATCAAGTGACTCAAAAAATCAGGCATGAAAGTTCTTTGGCAATGCTAAAAGCAGAACGTAAGGAAAAAAAATCTCCTTCCCTTACTCCATAAAGGTTCAACGTTGTGCAGATGATCTAAAACTTTTTTGAAGTGCTAAAGGCTGTCTGGACTGGAAGTGTTTTATATTGGGCACAGGGATCTCCTGCTCCTAAAACAGATAAGACACTTCAGAGGGGAGCCTTTATTCTTTCCAGACAAGAGATACAACAGAAACCTGCTATTGTTGGAGGCTAGCTGTAGGAAATGCAACTGCAAATGGCCAGTCTTGATACTCTGCTGTGCTTTGTACTTAAAAGTATGTGTTTTATCACGACGGGTGAGGAGAAGCTGAACTTTGAAGGCTTACCTTGCTCTAGCAGGAGGCCTCCAGGAGGTTGTCCAACTAGACTCCTGCCCAGGTTGTTGTGCTGGTCCCACCCTCTCCCAGATTCTTAGTTTTGCACCTTTTCTTGTTTTGCAGGCTCAAAGATATTAGCCACTGTCAGGGAGATAATTTTCTGAAAGCCCTCAGAGCCTTGCCTGCATGCCTTTGGCACTATCCAGGCAGGCATGGCAGGCTGATATCCTTGCTCTGTCCTGCCGTACAGAGCTCAAACAGGTATGCAGGATGCAGCAGAAGCTTTCTGGAGTGCTGGGCTTGTCAAAGCCTGGCTTCAGCCCCCTGCCTGAGCCGGGCTTTGCAGCAGCTTGGGTGTTCCAGCCTCTGAACTAGGGGTGTGGGGACGCATCACGCAGGGAAGGGACAAACCAACACTGCCCTGACACAATCAGCATTTCTAAATGAGCACTGGGCTAATCATCACGGCTCATGTTTCTATTCCCACCTGTCACCTATGTCAGCTCTCTTAAACGGACACCAGAGGGCAACTAAATGAGGAGAGCACTTTGGTATTACGCGGCAGCTGGAGCAGCAGCTGAGTGAGGGCATTACAAGGCTTCAAACACCTCCACTCTTGGCAGAGCTGCCCTGCGGGGGTGGGACATGTCCCCCCGGGACCGGGCTCCCCAGCAGCACGGCTTCCTGCGGGCTCAGCAGCCGCCTGGCCCTCCATCCCTGCTTCCCTCACTCCGTCCCTCCCCGCTCCCCCGCTTCCCCCGGAGCATCTCCCGGTGCGGCCGGGCTGCCGCGGGGCGCCGGCTCCCCGCCGTGGCTGCAGGGTGTGCAGCTGCTGGGGGCGAGCCGGAGCCGGCTGCCAGCCTGCCTTTCTCGGGGACCTGGAATGAACAGCGCCAACTGCGTCAGAAGCAATTTATATATACGTACCCTCCGAATGTATATAGATAACACATATCTTCCTGTGTGTGCGTCTCTATAAATTTATGTACGTATGAACATATATGGGTATATAAATGCGTATGAATTCTATACACGCATATATACGCGTATAAATACATACACACGTGTGCATACACACACAGGTGTACATGTACACAAATTACTCACACGCCAGCACGTACACACGTGCACACACACACCTGGATGCGCACATCATTCATTACTGGTGTGTCCGCACAGGCGGCGCACCGCAGTGTCCCCGGCGTGTCGCCGGCGTGTCCATCCCGCTGCTGGCCGGCCGGTGCCGCTGTTGGCCGCGCGATGCCCGCGCATCGGGGAGCGGGGCGGGAATGCGCGGGGTCAGGAGCGCCTCTGGGAAGTTTTAATAATTAAAAATATCGCTCTATTAATCTGTAAGTATGTAACGGAGAACTGCGAAGAATTGCCGCCTTCCGGAGAGCGGCACAGTTTTCGAATGTATTTCTCTCAGAAATGAGTTTTCACACGTCTTGCATCGCATTAGAATTGCTCTGCTTGTGTTTTCATACCGGGTAGTATCCTAGTAACTTGTAAAACTGAAGTCACTTGGGGAATGTCTGCTGTGCCTGGGAGGAGTGAGGGGCAAAATAACCCGAGATAAAGCAGGGGTTGTCCTGGCCGGGCCTGGGGCCCGCACGCTGCAGGCTAGTTCTGGGCACCGCCACGCAGCCAGGCGGAGCTGGCAGCGCTGCCCCTGGCTTGGCCCTCGCAGGCTTGGGTTTGGGCTCACTGGGGCCAGGCACCTCCAGCTGCACAATGCGGTGGTTAGTTCGGTTTGGGCGAGTAGCTGCAGGGTCACAGAAGTGATGCTTTGCTGACAAATTGTAATAAACGACTGGGTTTCATCTCATTTGAACTGAAACAAACTAAAAACCTCTAACCCCACCCAGAAGAATGCAGCAGCCATGGGTTCATGCCGCCTGCTGATTCCGCAGCACCGTATGAGCATGGAGAGAGCAAAGAGGGAGAAGCTGCCTGGGCTCCCTGATCCAGGGAGGGTGCCAAGGGTGAGCAGGGCCATGGCACCACCCCTGTCAGCAAAACCCCACCAAACGTAAACCCTCCCAGTCACTCCAGCTAACACTCTCCTCCTGAGAAAGGGCTAATCTTTACATGCCTCAGCCTTTCCCAACACATCCTGGTTCATAAGTTCAGTGGCTTCAAAGTTACATCTGATCATTAACCCTGAGAGGCTGGAGATTACTGAAGCGTTTAAACTGCATGTTTGAGAGGGCTGGGAGGCACAAAGCTCAGGCACAGATCTGCGCCCAGATCCCGAGACAATCTCCATGAGGCAGATGGAAGGTTTTGGTTCAGCTGTGCGATGCCTGCACATTGTGTAGGTTTGTGTCTTCAGTTCTTTTTAAAGCTGCTTTCGTGCAGCTGATGTTTCAAAAATGGTCATGGATTTTGGGTGTTTCTGTCCATGTGGTCTGTGGTAAGTATGGCTGGGCTTACAGTTCCCATAGACTTCTTGTAAGAGAGATGACAGAGTCACAGTCCTTCATTTTTGACAAAGACTTTACAAAAATTGCTCTTTTCTTGTGCATTTTCTCTATCACTTTTATTCTTGATATGACAGGTACAGAAGAAAATGCAGTTTGTGACCGTGTTATACACAAAAACAGCAGCAGCAGCAGACAGAAGCTTCATCTATGATGGAGCTAGTTTTCAGTTTGTTATTTCCATGGGGTTGCTTTTGATGTCAGAATCACAGGGAAACATAGGTTAGAAGAGGCCTCCTGAGGCCACCTGGCCCTCCCTCTTGCTCAGCAGGAGTCCAACTCCATCGGGCTTCTCAGCAGCAGTGAGCCCCTTGATGCTGAGCAGTGTGATCCACGGCACTGTGATCACGATTTTGGAAGGATCTGAATGAGCCCTGAGGAGCAAAGTCATTGGTATTCTCCTTGATGGGATTTAATCTTAATGCAGCTCATTAGTCTTCAGGGTGGAAGTCGTGAACCTGATGGCACTAATGGATTAATTTAAATATAAATTTTGTAGGTATAGCCTCAAAAAAATGGGAGGCACAGGTCACATAGTGAAGTAAGCCCATGAATAGAGCCCTGTTTGTAATACTAGAGCTCCTGTGAGCAGAAGGTGAGTCCCAGGTGCCCCCAGGGCAAAGCTGGCAAAGGGCTGAGGCTTTGAGCCCTGGTGCTGATGTTCCTGAGGGTCAGCAAGGGGTCTGCTCCAGGCAAAGTGAAGCCCTCATCTCATCCTTAAGGAGAAACTGCCGAAGCAGCCAGAATCAAGCACGATCTGAGGTTGTTGCTGGTTTTATTTTTCACCTGTTTGTATTGCTGTTACCTGGCAAACAGGGATCAGTGGGTGAGGCTGGAGTCCTGCAGCGCAGACACCCTGCTGGGGTGGGCTGGGGCCGCTCCCTGCCCGTGGCAAGGCGAGCTGATGGGCCGGGGGCTGCTCAGTGAGCGAGAGACCTCTCACCTGCACATCGAGGCACCGTCTCCTGCGGGCTCCGCTCCCATGCTGGGATGCCAGGACTCGTGCCGAGCCTGGCCGGTGCCTGGCTGGCAGCCCGCGGGGCACGGGAGCGTGATGCCATGGCCAGCCTCTCACCCACCAGCCACAAAACACCAGGGTGTGGCTCCGCTTCATCTTTTGTCTTTCATCTCCTAAAATTGTCCCACATCGCCCGAGCAGGCTGGCATGCTTTCAGCACTAAAAACCAGCTGTTGCCAACTTTCCAGTGGCTGTGCTTGGTGCTTTATGCTGTTACTTTAGCAGAAGTACGCACGTCATGCCTCTTGCAAAAACAGATAGGATTTATTCCCTGAACAAGGGTCAGCTCTGTTTTCAGCCGCCTTTGTCTCCGTAGCAATGTCTGTCTAGCTCAGAAATGTTGCTGTCAGCTTCCCATGAGCATGGGTTCAGTAGCACCCTCCATTGCAACACTCAGGCCTCCCCCAGCCACTTGCTTACCTGGCCACCAAATAACTGCTTGGTTTGTGCCTGCAAAAGTACTCGTCTGAATATTTTTGCCAGTAAAATGAGTTATTTTTTTCCATCTGTATTTTTAGACATTAAACCCAGAGTTTAGTCACTAGCTCTGTGCTTCCTATCTGTCTGCAAGTACTGCAAAGGAGATAAATATAGATATAGACATATAAATATACATATGTATACATGTGCATATATATATGCACACGTATATATGTATATATACATAATACACAAATATATATACATATATATAATATACACGCACATTCATGCTATGCAAAAGATGTTCCCTAGAAAAGGAAATGTGGTACCTGGGGGTATGAGCTTTCCCCAGACAAAATGATGTTTAGAGGAGGAAGAATGTCCCTGCCTTTGTGTGCACTGCAGGGGTGTGATCCTTCTCCTGGCACCAGACAGCCCCTGGGGCATCAGCAGGGAGGAGGGCAGGCTCACACAGCAGCCAGAAGGCCTCTGGCAGAGTCTCTGAGATGTCCAAAGAAATGGTGCCAACCCACAATGGGCCAAGGCTTGCCAATGGCTGCGGGAACTGCTGTGTAAGTTGCCTTAGGTTTTAATGAGTGAGGCTCATGGTCTTACACCCATCTTCACGACAAGTGCCCAGCTTCAAAGCAGAAAAAATTAGCAAAATCCTTCCAGAAGTTTAATTAGCATTTTCTTTCGTACTTACTGGAAAAATAAAGTGGCACATTAGTCATCTCAGAAATACAGCGGAGCAGTATGAAGGCAAGGGGTGGGTTTTTAGTGACGGCAGTTTTTGTGGAATAATTACTGTAACAAAAATGTAGTGTTCTTAATGAATTGTAAGCACAAATCCAAGCAGGGAGAGAGCTTGCTATGTCACTTCAGGCTGCCTTTTTACCTTCTTTTAGAAGCCCAGATAAAAGTGATGGCTACCTCTGCAAGAGCAACCAGAGGCGTGGTGCCGTGAACTGGGGCACTGAATGGGCAGGACTGTGGAGTGGGGAACTCCGAATTCCCCGGCCTGGGCAGGGCACATATGGCCACTGTCACCCTGCGGGGCTTCTCAGAACGTCACCCAGCTGAGAACACCTCGGTGCCTGTCTGCCTGCACACAGCTAGGGGAGAAGTGTCATCAGTACGCAGGCAGGCTCAGGCTGACTCAGGTGCTGGGAATCACTTTTCCACTGCAGAGGCTCTGGGTTGGGCACCACAGCTGAATTCCTGAAGAAATGAGCCCTGGCAGTATGAGAACCCTGGGCCACTGACAGGGCTACCTGCTGGCACACTGCCAGTGCCCTGCACAAGGTGAGCCTCCCTTTGTGTCTCTGTGGGCATGGAGAAGTCTGCACACACATAAGTGCATAAACACACACATAGACATATGTATGTATGTATATTCTACACATATTCTGCACATGATTCTACCTGCATACAGATACCCATACACAGATATGTTGTTTATGTCTATATACAGACACATGTATGTAGATAGAGACATTATACATGTATATATACATATATAACATATCTATTACATATAATACACTTCTATATTGTATATGTATATACACACATATATTCAATGTTATATATATAACATATAACTTCTGTTGTTGAGATCAAACTGTCCTTAAGGAGCCTCAAAGGCTGTGGCTGGTTTACAGCCCTCTCTGCAGGGTTTTTTTCCTGTCCTTCAGCCCCACTGTGTTTGCAGAAGGGCTGCAGAACCTCACTGGGTGCCACAGTGGGTTCAAGCACTAAACATTGAGACCAAGGTACAGCTGTTTTGTTGTGGTTTGTTTGTATGTCTAATTTTTATCTGTATATGACATAAGGGGCCATAAGCACTTGCACTACACATGACTGTTGATTTCCAAAGGGAAGTGGCTGATGAATCACTGCAGGTCCAGCTCTAAAAGATGCCCAAGTGCTGCTTGACCCAGCATTCTCCTTGGGCCTACAGGGACTGACTCCCCAGCCGTCTTGAGGGCAGTGGAGACAAAGATGAATGGCTCATTTCCCCTGTAATGCACCACAGAAACAGGCTTTTATGAAAAATAGAGCACAGACAAGATGGAAAGGGCAACAGTCATTTTCGAAGGTCACACTTACCATTTCTTTATGGCAAGTTTGTCTCTGTGACTGACAAAAGCAGGACAGATCAAGTGTCTTCCATCAGACCTGGATTAAAAATGAAGTCATGTTACTTGGAGAACTGACAGTCCCACCAAAAATAATAGAGGCTGCTGACAGTTCTGGCTTCACAATAAAAAGCCTCTTCCCATGTTGTCAAAAGAGCTTCTCCTGTATGGGCATAAATAAGGCATTATTTGAATGGAAATGTTAATGGCAAGGAGCTATAAATCATATTGGTCTGTTACAGAAACAGATTGTGGCTGAAAAGCGTGTTCTTGTTTCCCATATATATGGAAATATATGTATGTGTGTATAAACACGACATGCACAGCTATTCATATCTCCATGTATTTATGTACGATTCTATGCATGTTCCGTACACATAATGGTAGCTAAAATTACTTAGCAAACAGCCCTTCCCCTAAGAGCAAATGTTTGGTGTGATGCACTGAGGGCTGTTGTGTAAGATTTGACTGAGTATCTTTCCCATACATACAGGTTGTAACGTAGCAACCATTTTTTTCTGCTGATAAAACACCATTTTCCAAGCTAATTGTTACTGCCCTTATCTGTGGCCCCTGTCATGGCTCCTGATGCACTGCTGTGCTGGGCAAGAGGCTCAGCAGCTTTGAGCAGCCACAGGATGAAGGTGGCCCTGGAGAAGAAGTGTGGCAAGTGAGGGCTCTCCCCATGGGTGCACACTTGTGGTGAGGAAGGTATTTTTCTGAGGAGCCTCAAGGCTCTGATGGCCTCGCTGTGACAGGGAGCTACCCCTGGTTGCTCAGTGGGACTGTGGCCACTGCTTGGGAAGAGCCCACAGCCAGGCCATGCTGCCACCCCTGCGCTGGAGGCAGTCAGGTCTTTCACTATGTCATAGGTGTATATATAGATTATCCATATGTATGTATGCATATATATAAATATATACATCCTTATGTATGTGTGTGTATATAAATGTATACATACACACACATGCACAGACATCCCTGTGTGGACATCAGGATGAAGGAGAATTTCATCTCTCGACATTCAAGACAGCTCTCTTTGCCTAAAGGAGCAGAGCAGCTGACCCCAAGGGACTCAGTGCCCAGTCTGGACAATCACCACTGCCATGGCACTGCTGCTGGAACGAGGGCTGTCCCCACTGCCCCAGGACCAATACAGTGGGGACACCACAGGAATGTCCTGCAATTGCTGCTGTGAGGGAACCCCCGGGCAGGGAGAGGGAAGGGGATTACATAGAGAAATTCCAACCCAGGTGCATCTCTTCCAGCAGGCACTGTCCTGGAGGGGCCTGGCAGGCTGGGGACAGGACGGGAATCAGTCTATGGTGCAGAGCCCAGTACAGTCCCGGCCATGGCCCAGCAGGCTGGCACCAAACTGGGCACCGCCAGCACCCCACACCCTCCCCAGCACTGGGCTCGCAGCTGATGGAGGTGTTGGGTGCAATGCCAACATGGGGTTATATAAATGTAAAAGCATTTTATATAAGCCTATTTTATCTGCAAATCACTTATATTTAGAACACCTATTTCTACTGGAAACACTAAAACCTTATTACATAAGAGCTTGTTTAAATCCTTTGGCTTAAGGCTTGGGCAGGGGGAGGGATGGTTCAGACATGGTGCATTCAGGCTGCAGTTTATAATCACAGCCTCCACCGGCAGCCAAAACCCTGTCTTGAAATCCTTTCTGCTTTCATTCCACGCTGCCCTGACAATAGCAGAATACTTCCCTGAAGGGTAATTTTCCTCTTTCTCAGTGCTGCCTTCGTGTTTGGAAACTTTCATTTATAATTCTCTGGATGTGCTGCCAGCATAGGAGAGACAGCAGCTCAGCAGTGCCCGGTCAGTGTCCTCCTGCCCGGGCTGTGACAGTGGGAGGGAACACTGCTGACATCACCTGAGGGGCTGCCGAGCCATTCTCAGAAATTAAATAAAGCATTAACTGGAACCGACCATTTAGCACTATAAAATTACTGATGTTGTCATTCATGCAATGATGTTTTCTAATGAATGAATTGCTTCCCGAGCCCTCCCATGAGGGAGGAATGGTGGTGATGATTGCCATCGAATACATATCTAATGCACCGCCGGCAGCTGGACCCTTTGGACGCTCGCTCACGCTGCCCTACTGCAGCCCTGAAAACATCTGTTCTCACCATATGCCAGAACAAGCTGCTCCCTACAAGGCTGGGGTGAGCTGCACCACCCCACCCCATGCTGTTGGGCCCTTGTTCACGTGGACTCTGTGTTACAGCCTCCTGAATCAGGCAGCTCTGGGGACAGCAGCCCTGCCTGTGCAGGCAGAGGTGCTGTGGTGGTCACCAGCACATGCACAGCACTGCTGAGGCAAATCTGTCCTTATGTAACATCTGGGTGCTTCTCCCACCTTGCTTTCCTGGTGTGAGGAACTCCAAAAACAGAGAAGTGGAAGATCCCACCTCACAGTGATGATGCCATCTGTGAGAACTCTCCACTGGCCCAAGACAGCAGTGCTGTCGTGGTGAACAGCATGGCTTCAGCAACAGTTGAAGGTATAACTGACCCTCCTGCCTTTACAGTCAGTCTACATCGAACCTTCTGCCTATTCCCCCCCCCCTCCTCCCACCTTTGAAAGTAAGGTCAGGAGTCACTCCTCTTCCCTTGCCTTCTAAGGCAGCATGGCCAGGGCACTGTCTCCAGGCTGGATGCAGTGTCTCCAGGTGGGATGTGCTACCTCTGCCAAACAGCTGCTCTCCCAAAGGAACAGGGCTGGGCTCTCCCACTGCTTTCTCATCTGAACGCTACCTTTAATCACCATCACTGCTCCAATTCTTCCTGTAAGTGCTCCATATTCAGGTGACATGGTTCATTAGTTTCTATAAATGCCCAGGACATTGCAGAGATTTCAGGGACAAAGAGCTAAAGCTGTAAATGACTTTCCTGCTTACCTTAAACTTCCAACTCCCTTAAGGTGACTCAAACTCCAACATTGGGGGAGCCTCGTTTGTCCCACCCCAGTCAGCACTCTGCTCTCACAGGATGAGGTTTAACCTCTTCATCTTTCATTTTCCCTGCTGTAAAGTGGAGAAGACAACACACAAATTTCTTAGGGTGCAGGAGGAAGGCAATTAACATGTGTGCATGCTGCAAAGCCTCTTGAGACTCGCTTTCCTTCTGCAGGAAGTGAAGGCATCTTATTGAAAGCCATGTCATTCCCAAATTTCTGTGAGCGCAGCTGGGTGAGCAATGGGGCTGGGGTGCTACGTGGCAGTGAGACGGAAATGGAGTGCCCTGATGCCCAGAGGCAACATTCCGTGCTGGCAATTACCCCAGGGCACGAGCAGCAGCATCTCCAACTTGGTTTTTACAGCAGATTCATGAATATTTTAAGGAGAAGGGGGGAGGACCAAGCTGGCCTGTTCCCAACCTGCTGCCACCCATTTCACTGGTGGAGAGCAGGGTGCTTGTGCTGAGGGGCTGGAGCTTTCCCGAGCCCTCTGGGCTGCTCAGCCCCACCATGCCCAGGGCTGGTGCCAGGCTGCCCTGCCTGCTCACCCAGCTCCCCACACATCGCCTCTCAAATCGCTTAAGCAAATTCTTCTCATACTTCACTTGAGCCAGACGCTGTAAATTGGATTGAAGTGGTGCCTGGAGAGATTTCTAGTGTCAAATATGTAAAACTAGCATGAATCTGAGCTGTCTCTGGCCTGCCACAGGGGTGTTGCTCCCCACACTCCCCTCCTGGCATGCAGGGAGCTCCCCAGATCCGGCTCCATGAGTGTGAAGCTGGCTCTCCTGTGACACTGCCTGCAGACACCAAAATTGATGTCAAAACCTGCAACAGCAAAGAAGTTAATCTTGAAAATACATCTCTTTACTTCTTCTTGGACAAAAATTGAACTGGGGCTGGTTGTTGAAGGAGCTGGGCATCCAGAAAATGGCCTGAGCTCCAGGGGCAGTTGGCTAATAATTGACTCCGGTCAATTATTTCACTTTAAGCACTCCATCTCCTTCTGCTATTTATCACTTGTCATAAAAGTCAAGTGATGTAGTGAACATCTTGGGACATTCATGGATGAGCATAGGACTTTGACTATTTCATGGCCCTAGAGAACAAATCTGTCTTAGTTTTTGAGCACAGAAGAAGAGAAACTGAGGTTATAGGAAGCCCTGGTTACACTGGCATCCTCAGGGCCCAAATCATCTGGAATACTGGTGAGAGAAACATTTTGCAGATACACGAGGGAAAGCCCAGCCCCTCTGCTGCAGGACCCATGTGTTGCTGGGCAGAGCTTGCCCTTTGCTGAACTTTTCTCCCAGGCACTGCAGCCATGTCTGTCCAGCTGGGATGCCTAACTGGGGGAAGACCTGATGGCTGGGAAGAGTTGCTCTGTGCTAACTGCCTGATTAAAACTGGTGTCATGGTTCTCATCCAAGGGCTGTTCTGCATCCATCTGGTTCTGCATCGCATTGACAAACACTGGCAACTCGCAATGTACATAGCAGATTCAATTTAGCTGTGGAAAGTAAATAAGTGGATAGCAGTTTGGACTCATGGAGAATAGCAATTTCCATTTTACCTTAAAGAACAATCCAGTTTGATTTAGCCTCAGAGATTTTAGTATGCATTTTCTAACAGCTCAGCGACCTCATAAATTACAGGGCACTGAGTTCATGCTTGCTTCTGAGCATGATCCACACCTGCTGGAGCCTGGGACCTGCAATGCAGAGCCCTCTCATGAGCCCACCACACTCTCCCAGGCTGAAGCCAGTGTCTGGCACTGCAGCTGTCCTGGTCCCAGGGGAGCAGAGGCACCTCAGTGCTGGGTGTGTGAGGCACTCAGGAAGCTGGTTGGGCACTGGCCAGCAGCCCCTCGCCAGCCCCAGCAATGACCTCTGACAGGTCACAAACTAGCACTGGGAATGGGAAGCAGCTCCCTCAGGCACCCCCAGGGCCCCACCGCCCCGCTGTAAATCCACAGCAGTGACTGCTGCTGACAGCCCCTGAAAGGAAGAGACAGTTTAGCGAGAGACAAACACTGTTTGGTTTTTATTTTGTCGTAGCTGGAAGGACGCCATGGATGGCAGCTCGGAGAGCAGGCTGTGATCAGCTGGGAGATATCCAGCTCCCTGCTGGCAGCCGGGCTCTGGAACAGCTCCATCCCGCTGCCTGGCAGGTCCTATCTGTTAAATAAATGTGATGCCAGCCTGATGTGTTGTAGGGAATGGTTTATGACCTTCATCCAACGAAAAAGAATTCAGGCAGGTGTTGAGAGAAGGTGAGTGAACACATTGGTGTAAATAGCCATAATCACTCATATTTTGGGGAACACAAGATACCAGTCTGCTGCCAGCAGAGCTGTGCTGCCTCTGCCTCGGGGCTTTGGTGTGGGCCTACAAACATGTGAGAACTGGGTGTTTTGCCCCAAACAGCCTGTGTGAGAGCCTCCCTGCTCCCAGCAGCCTTCTGCAGCCAGCCAGCCCTGCAGCCCCACTCTGTTACCAGCTCTCCAACATCCTGTTTTCACTGGGATTATTTTAATCTTCCTGTTTCCCATCATATTTTTCCTCCTGCCCATGCCAACACAGACTGCAATTCCTGGCAGGCTGGGCGGAAACCTCCTCCCTGGGCTGCACCAGCATTTGGAGGATGAGCTGGACTCTGCCCTGGTCACGCCTGGCTCTTCTGTGCTGCTGGTGCTGGTACCTGCTGCTGAGCCACCATGGCCACCCAGCTGCTTACAGCTTGTCATTTGGAGTCCACTCAGCCAGAAAATCACTCAAGCAACTCTGTGCTTTCACACTTTTCTCTGTGTTGGCTGAAAAAGCAAACCACCTGCTCCACTGCTGACGTAGTTATGGTTTTATCAGGGCAGGAGAAATGCTACAAGGTACTGATTAACCATCCAAGAGCTGTACCCGCGTGGGCAGCCAGACCCTTCCATGTCCCAGCTGCAAACAGTGAGCCACTCCATGGCTGCTCAGCTTGCCAGAGCTCCACTTAGGCTTCCAGGGTTTGCTTTTCGCCTGGATTTGCTCTGTCCTGGATGATGAATCTCCCTGCCCTGTGCAGGTCCCTAAGCCAGCCACAGGTTTCTTACCTTGCCTTGCTGTGAGTGGATGCTGTACTCTGGGTGATGCAGTTACAGGGCCAAGAGAAATACAAATGCCAGCAATCCCAAAGGACATTCCTGTCCACTCTACACTCCAACCGGCACCTTGCTGCTTCACAGGGCTAGGTGTGATGTAAAACTGAGAGACTCAAACACCTGACAGTGTCTCTGTATAAAAACAAGTGAAAAGAAAATAAAGAATCATGGAAAACCAATGAAATATTATGTGTAAGGGTCCAAAAGACAATTTAATATTTAGAAGTAATTTAATCTTTCAAAATGTGTCAATACCAAATCTGCTAAGACTCTGTAACAATAGCAGAAAATATCTGAGAAAAATATGATACAAAACAAAAACCAAACCCATCTGCTTTCTTAATCATAGGCTTCAAGAATGTTTCTGCTAGTTACCCTGCTATTTCAAGAGCTGTACTGTTTAAATCTATATCCAAACAAACGCAGAAGTCACAATAAATCTGTCATTCAGTTATTCAGATCTATGCTTTAAATCCTTCTAAATGATAAAATTCAATGGAAACATGGTTTCTTTACAGCCTCTAGTACTGAAGATTTAAGCTCTAATCCAGTCTGAATGGCATCACCAAGAATGAGAATGAGACAATGTCCTTTCATTGCCTGAGTCTGATTTTGGAGCATCCATTGCTGAAGCCTGAGCTGCAAACTAAAAGATCAACAATCTTGTAAAGCAGAAATTCTACCTTGGCTACACTGTTTTTTTGGGAAGATGCTATGAAGATGATGACACAGAAAAATGACGAGGTTTATACTTATCTTGCACCAGCCACAGTGGGATTAGTGTGGCAAAGAAGCTTCCATGCTATACAGCACCAGAGCCCTGGGATATGGAATATGCCAAAATTCAGATATAAAGGAAAGCCTGTATTTTATTAGGCCTCACATCTATTCTGAGAATGGCCAGTGATCTTTAACCAAGCAGGCAAGAGATCACCCACAGGCCCTGGAATGTATTCAGCCATGAATGATCACTAGAAACATATAATAAGCCTAAACCAACAGTTACAAGAACTCTGGAAAAATGAGAAGTGTAAGCAAAGACACAAGTAATGCAGAACTATACCAAATTAGGACAAAATATGTCAGCCTTCTACCAATGTTAAGACTGAAGAAAACCCATCAAACCATCACCCATCAATTCAGTAATGACTCTGTGCTCTAGAAACACAAATTGGATGTAAGCATAGATTAACCCAGGTCTCCAGGGACAGATGGAAAAGCCCTTCCCTACTCCCTTTCCCTACAGCCATGCTCTTACTCAGCGTGTGAGCTGCTGAGATCATCTCCCAGCACCTTTGTGCTGGGAACAAGGGAGCCCAAGCTGGGACGTGAAGGGCAATGGAATTGCTGGCTCTGACACCGGACAAATCACAAGTTCCCTGTCCCATCCCAGCTGCCAAACGCACACTTTGCTATTTCATACCACACGCAGCAATCCAACCTGGGTGACATAAAGGTTAAAAGTAATTTTGGCTGCAGTAGCCCAGCACACAGATTACAAAAGGTATTTTATTATCAGAGTTCTCTATAGAAGGGCTGCTCAGCAGTCAGGGTGCAGCAGCCAGATTCCTGAGGAAAGCAAATGACACGTGTGGCTGCTGCCAGCCACTGACCCAGCTATCTGCAGAGCATGGCCATACCTGGCCATGCCTACGTCCCCAGGGGCTGCTGGGCACAGCTCCCTCTGCACATGGCCTGGTACACACAAATCACCGTATCAGCCACGCTACTTCCCTGTCGAGAGCAGCCACTGAACTTTTCAACAGTCAATATTTTAAGGAGTTCTCAAATAGCACTCAGCGTAAGCAGATAACCACTTTAAATATAGAGACACTGGAATGGAAGCCCCAGTGCTGGGTGCCAGTGGAGATCTGGATTATTTGCTTGTTACTAAATACCCCGTGGCATTACTTCCCAGGTTGTTCAGCTCAAGTCTGACGCAAACAGTGGCAGAACAGCAAACAAGAATTTACAGGATTTTGTAAGAACTGAAATAATTCAAGGAGTAAGGAACAAATAGGTTCAGGGCTGCTGTTGCTCACGATTGCATCTCTGGAAGAACAAAGACAGGTTACTGTTTAATTATGTGTAAAACCCAGCTGAAGGCTTGACAAGCACTTCCAGATCTCAGCAGCAGGAAAGCAACATGAGTATAAATAAAGAAAAGAAGACTTGTGGGAGCAGATTTAGCTCAAGGATGCTTTTCCTCCTGATATCCAGAAATAATCGCACCACAATGTGCCACTGAATTCCTTGAGACTACAGTCCTCTGGGATTTGCAGTATACATGTGTGGAGTAGGGGATGAAAGTTCACATGTGGAAAAACTCCTACCTCCCTATCGGAGAGGTTAGAAGGGAACAGAAAAAATTAGAAAAACCAGTTTCAGAGCAACATTATTTCCATATGGAAAAAAAATTTCTCTGGTGGATGCCTTCCACCTGTAAAAAAGGCATTAAAAACCTGCTCATAAACCAATGCCTCCAGGCAATCAGCTGGGCCAAAGTGGGAACTTGGCAAAGCTTTAAATGGATGCAGCAGGCACAGTTCTAAGAGCTTCTGCAGCACAGAATAAACAATAGCAAGGTGACAGGAAAACAAAGTACATCAAGGCACACAGATTCTGCTGCAGGCAGAGAACCCTTTGCTGCAGGTAGAGGTGCCCTGCAGAGCAGGGCAGGGAGGGGCAGCAGCAGCAGGGCCTGCCCCAGTGCCCAGCAGGGTCACAGAACCCCACACCCAGCCTCCAGCCCCAGCAGACCAGCTAAGCTGTGCTACTCACAGTCATCACACCATTACCAGCAGCATGGGCAAAGTCTTGTAAAAACAGCTAAAGCTATATATAGCAACTCTGATTTAATTAAAATTAAATACAGTTGTGAGAAAGCTAACTGACCATGGCTGAGAACTCTTGATCAGAACAAACTGTTCAGCAATTATTAGATCTCATGTGATGACAGGACACATAAAAGGCTCTGTCTTGGTCTGTTCTACACATCACCTCTTCTAGCTGAAGCTCTTGTTCAATATACTTTAAAATGCTGCCTTTTAACCAAAGGCCACATAGAGAAGAAAGGATACTTTTAAAAGATGGTTAATGTTCTCATTTCTTATTTGCTTTTTTGTTAAATAAAGGTGTTCCATTGTACTTGGCAAGCACCTTGGCGTGAAACAGCGGTTCCTTTATCTGGTTCATAATTTAAGCCTCTTCCGTATTTTGTTTTTAAAGACAATGCCGTTGCTAGGTCACAGCCAAAGGCTACACATGTAACTGACCTATTTCTCCCTGAAGCTATGGATAGGCACGGCTGATGAGTACAGGGCAGGAACCATCTTCCACCCCATGGGAACCACCTGTGACACCCTGCACTTTCTGCGGGCTGTACTTCCAACACCACGCTCCTGCAGTTTGCCAAGGCAGAACCCAGCACCACACCCAGAGCACCTTCACTTTCTAGCAGTGATTTCACTTTGCATGGTCCTTACAAAACACCTTTGTATCCACACAGGGAATTCCTTCCACTTAATCCAGACTGCCCAGCTGCACCCTCCAGGGACCCCTGGATGGGGCCTGTTGTGAGAGCAGGGTTTGCACCAGGCAGGCAGCACAGCCTGCAGTGTTGCCTCCCCAGCGCAGGTAGAAGACAAAGGTATTGAAGCACCATGCTGGGTTTAGGCTCAACACTTGACTCTCCCCTTCCTTTTAGTGTAAAATGTTCCCTTTGTACCCTTCCAGGCTTCTTAAGTACTGTTGAGTTCTAAAAAAAAAAATCAAAAAAAATATATTTCATTTGTACAAGATGTGTTTTCAAGCTGAATTTTGTTTCCAGTTCTTCCACACTTCCCACCCACTGCTTTCATCCAATCTCAACAAAAACCCCCACAGCCCTTGAGAACAGTCCCTTGCTGAAGAGGGCAGCTGGTCACCCCCTCCCTACAGCCCCACATTCCACTGCTGTGGCTGCATAAACCTTCAGCCACCGAGCCCAAGGACAGAGACCCTGTCCCCTCTCCGCAGGTGACCATCCTGTGCCACACCGAAGGGGCAGATCCTTGGTTTAGGCCAGTGCTGAGCTACCTGCCAGAGAAGCAGGGATGAAAAGACCTGGAGGAACTAAAACACTGTCATAAGAAAAGCTGTGGGAGTTTGCCAGAAGATGGAGCTTCATTGTATAGTTAATTAGCTCCCTCTGGAACGGCTGTAATGGGAGGAACTGGAGGAGAAATACAGACTGTTCCAGGGCTTGCTGCAACAGAGACCTGACCTGCACATTTTGAAGCATCCCACAGGAGGCACCTGGTCACGCTCCCGAACCCTCCTCGTGGAAGGGCTTCAGCCAGGCTCTTGGCTGAGGAACCTGCACACCTACCTTTGCTCCAGGCTGCCAGACGTGAGGGTGCTTGCACATGCTCCCAGTAGCTCTTCCTCTAACACTCATCTGTCTAAAACGCTGATAAAACAGTAACTTTGGTCACTTACACTCTGGAAGTCAGCTGTTTTTTGAACAGAAATGGTTATGGACACCACTGCAGATCTGTGCCTTCACAGCCACACCACTACATGGGATTTTCCCCAGTACAGGCTGCAGGCACCAGGACAGAAGGAAACTCTCGGGAGTCTCCTGCCAGGATGCTGCATCCCCAGCAGAGGCACTTCCAGGGAGAGCTCCTCACGCTTCCATGAGCACCCTGTGTTAGGCACTGACCCCCCCAACCCCCACAGCTGCAGCACAGCAGCCGCTCCTCATCTGGCAGGGTGTGTACAAAGCACCACAAACAGCCATGTTTGCTGGCCATGTTTTTATTTGTTTTTAGTTTTAAACAGGGGAGCCAATGATACATCCAGTATTTCAAAAAATCAGAAGGTAAAACAAATTTTCAAAAGACCGAGATGCTACATGCTATATTTAACCTAATTTTATTCATGCTTGCTTTTGAGGGGGGTTGGGAGTGGGACAGGAATCATTCAGTAAAAACATACAGTAAAAACAAAATGTCTCACCATATAGAACTTTAACCTACAGTAATGTTGTACCTTAATTATTTCCATGCACACAACTAACATTACAAAATTTTTAAAAAATGAACACAATTAAGACTTCTAGGAGCATTTGATAATAAAGCAATTCCTAATTTCTTTTGTAGAGATCAAGCACCTCCAATTACAAATTCCTATACACAGTGAGTGCTTTACTTGAAATGAAAACTAAAAAATAAAAATGTATTGGATAGCCTCAGAATAAGCCGATGTTAATATATATCCAGCTATGTAGGCAATAAAACCATAGTGCTAAACAAAAACCTTTTATCTGAAAAGTAACTCAAAAATTGACTTTCTATAATTACAGAAATATACTTATTTGCTAAAATAAATAAAAGTGCTGCATATTAACACTTCACTATAAAGAATGCATACCAGAACATTTATAAATATTGAATGATTTTCAATAGGAATAGCTACTACAATAATGCTGGCTAAATAGAAGTGCATAATGAGAAGCACTATGGGTGGTTAATGTTTTGCCACATACTGCTGTTACCTTGAGGTAGATAACACATGCGTACCAAATTCTGCATTCATTTCAGTTGCTGCTGGTATCATGTGTCTAAGAAATGTGTACAGTATGAAAAACTCTAAAATACGCATGAATGAAAAAAATGTTTTGGGAAAAATAGATATTCTCATGCAATATGTACAGTCTCACTGTGTAAATTTCAAGGCAAGGTTCTTTTTCTGCAAAACATGGACACTGTTTTACTGAGAGAATGTTTTTTTACTTGGTTTAGTGCATTTTTTGTTACCTCCTGCATTTTGCATTATTTTGCTCTATTCTTTAATTTTGTGTGCAAACGACATGCCAGTTTAAAAACAAAACTAACTCATGTATAGAAAGTAATTCTGGATTGTAAAAACAATGGTAAACAGAAAACTAATGAAATCCATACCAAAATTACACCATCTGATTCAAGTAAAAAAATTACTTACACTAGTAATAAAAAAAGACAAACACATCTCATGAATATAAAAGAAATGTCTGCTGAGTGTTTTAGTTTAGATGTTTCAGAATGCTGCTGTAGGTTTTGTGGGGAATCTGGGGAGATGATTTCATAGCAGAAGGCGTTAGCGTGGCCTGTATGGACTTCAGAGGCGAGCCCACAGGGCTGTGGAACTGAGGAATACCTATAGCCTCGAGCTGCTTGTTGAAGAGGAGTTCTCCACTGTTACTGAGAAAGCTCTCTTCTCTTTCCTTCTCCCCAAGCTTCCCCTCTTCTACTGGCTCAGGTTCTAGCATTTCAGCATCTTCTTTCTTACTAAAGAATTTGTCCAAATAACTGGTGTAAGTATTTTCTTTCTCAACTTGTTCATCTTTCCTCACTTCGCAACAGAACTGGTCTATGAGGAAGCACCCCTCCCCACCACTGACAAACTGACTGTCCCAAGAAGTTTGGTACAGGGCTTCTAACTGTGCCAAATTGGCCATTCCTTTCTCCTGCTTCTCTCTGCTTACTGACTTCGATATTATTCCTTTCAGCTCTATCTGAGACACTGAACTATTCAAGTCATTTAATTTATCAACATCAGTAGACTCATGTTGTAAACTAAGCTGGATGGTTTCTGCTATAAAAGAATCAAAGTCAAACCCCTGATTCTTCTCCCTTTCTTTTTCCACAAGCTGCTGTGATGCTTCCTCAAGTGCTATCTGAGCTTTCACCAACCCATTCTTTTCACATTTAGACTTGCCTTTCTTGTCAGACTTTTCTTTGCTTTGTTCCTTCCAGTTTGAAAGATCTATAATAAGCTTGGGCTCATAGTAATGGTTAACTTCACTGTCTCGCCAAACTAAATTATCTAGGTATGAAGATGACCTCATTTTGTAATTACAAGTGTGACTACATTCCAGATCACAATACTTGTTTTCGTGGTGATCTGAATACTGCCAGCAAGGCTCCGTAGAGAAGTGGGTATCAAAGGCAGGATCCTCCAGGTACTTTTCACGATCTCCATCCAAATATTTGCGAGGATCTACTTGCACTTCTTCTTCATCAGTAACATCAGAAAGAGCCCTTGGATCGCGCTGAACTTCATCAGCTTCATAGTTATTGTGAATAGGCCAGTCATGGTCTGAGAACTGACTTTCGTGATATCTGTAAAACAATTTCCCAAGTGTTAGCAGCAGCTAAAAACAGTCTTCTAGCTCCCAAGACAGAGACAGTTACGTTTAGAAATTCCCTTACAAAATAATGACAATTCAACACAAAGTTTTTCCTTAATCCAACTGGGTACCTCTTCCAGTTCTTTAATTTAATCTGGCATAAAGCAACAGAATTATGTACAATAGCTCACTTCATTTACAGAACTCTTTAGGAAGTGTTTAATTGACTTAAGATGAATACTGTGAAATCTCTTTACTATAATATGCACTAAGCATTAGACAAGACAATCATAATTAAAACTCTCCTTAAACAAAGTTTATTTTTAGAGAAAATATTTTGGGGAAGAAAAATATAATGGAAATATTAACTTTAGATTCTAGAGTCCTGAGTGTAGCTCAGGAATCTATCAGCATATTCAAGTCACATCTAATAGATTATACATCCAATGACGATGCTATAAGGGAAAATTTTATTCTCAGGTCAACTCGAAAAGAAACAAACAGAAAAGGAAATAATGCCCATGAAGAAATGTCATTTCAAGCACAAAGCCATGCAGTTATGTTACCACAGTAAGTGATACATTTACCTTTCCCAATTATAAATATGGCTGTGGCTTTCATCCATTAGCAGAATATCATCAACCTCATCTTCAATGTGAAAAGGATGACTTGAAATTGGCTCATCCGTTGGAAAGGAATAAATGCTCATATAAGGATGGGACAAAGCTTCTTCTGCTGTCAATCGATCCATGGGACTAAATGTCAAAATTTGCTCCAGAAAGTCCAGTGCTGTAGAGAGAAAGCTACCATTAAACGGGAAATTTCAGACGTTTAGAACTTAACATTAAGGTGCAGTGCTTTGCTCTAGAGTCCTGTAGTTTTTTCACATAACTGTTTTTTCAGCTGCCTGTGAAGCATCAGCTACTGCCAGTACAGTGCCAAATATGCATCCCATAGCCATCAGAAAGAGAGAGGAGTAGAAGTCAAATCTAAGATCAACCATAATTTAACTTCAAGCATGAAAAAATAGCAAGAGACAGAAAGCTTCGAGCTGAATCAGTATCCACCAATGGCTACCAGGAAACACTGCTGTTACTTGGCTGGGGGACTCTCTTTTAAAAACATTTGAAAGACAGTCCTATACTGACTCCATTCCAATGTTCCCTTGTATTTTAAAGGCCAGTGTCTCAAAACAGAGCAATTCCAGTGCAAAGAGGTCCAGCAGAGATCCACAATACTCCTCTGAAGATGACCAAGCAGCCATCATGGAAGTAATTTTCTTTTACTACAGCAGAAGACAATCCTTCTTCAGAGAACACAGATTCTTCTAACTGGAACTTGCTTTTAACACACACCTGCACCTCAAAGTTGCTCACTATTTTATGATTTTGAAACGTAATACAGGTATTTTTAAAAATTACTTACCTTCAGGACTGATGCCTGGAAGCAACTGAGTTAAAGGTTTGTGTGGCTCAGTCATATCGTTTCTAATGTAAACTGGAATTACGTTGAGAAGCTCCTGACGGTCCTCCTCATGTACAACAGGAATTGATTCTAGAATCAACTGCATCTGTTCAAGTTCATGTGCACCTAAGCACCAAGAGAAAAGACAAGCTGCCATTTCAACTTCAAACATTTCTGATCTCTGTATATGAAAGGCATGTCAAAATTCTGTGCTCTGAGCTGCTATTTCCAGCAAAAGATTATCATCTCCTGCAACAGAGGAAAGGCTGAAGTTCTGAATTTAAATGATAATAAATCTGAAGAGCTCTCAAGAAATGCTGTGGCATATGAAGAATTACAGAGCTGCTACTCAGAGATAAAGAGACCTAGCCTTAAGCTTTTGCAAGGGTCTTTTCATCATGGATGAGGTACTCTGCAGCAATACCCCTTTTGTTATATATTATATACTGCAATCCTCCCCTTTCAACTGATCCACCTAATTAATCCAGTATTTGACCTCACTTTGAATTATATGTCCCTTATTAATAAAAACAGTAGTGGTTTAGCTCAGAAAGACATCTTACAGGCCACAACCATTTGTATTAATATTCTGCTCTGAAATCCTGCATTAACTGTCAAGCGCAAGATAAAGATCACCTGTCGGTTACACAGTGATACTGTTTTTAAGAAAAGTACTGTATTATGATTGAAATTATAGTACTCTTGTAGTACTACCTGAAGTTTCCCTGGGTAAGAACAATAAGAGCCTGTATAGCAGGTCAATTTTGAATAATGAACAGCATCTATATTCAGTACTGAAGTACCCAGAAATCCAGCTTGCCAACTTCAGCTGGTTGTTCAGCTCCAAGAAGGAGGTAGGACCTTAGAGATTCAACTAGCAGATGAAACTACATAGGATTATTTGCATGCCAGTGTTTCCTTCCTTCGCCCAGCACCTCTGGGTAATCACAAGCAATACTGATGTATGTGACAATAAACATAAAAATAAATGGGGCCAGCAAGAGATTGTACCACCTCCAAACCTCCACACTCTGAGTTCACTTCAGTGCCTGCACAGCAGTCTGCACTGGACATCCTGCCACGGGACTTGGAAAGCTGAGGCAAAGTCACTGCAGAAAATCTGACAGAGACCTACGTTCCCAAAATGAATCAGTACTGCCTCGTATTAACTTCGTTACTGGATTGAAGGAGCTGTTTTGTTCTTCTACTTCAGACTACCACAAATTACTTAATACGATCTATCAGATGTTATATTGCTCGTGATTTGCTGGGAAACAGATTCTACTGTGAAATTAGTGCCATTCTAAAAATTAATCAGTTTTCTTTCCACTACCAGCAAAATAACCATTTCAAAATATTCATTTAGAACGAAGTAGAGAAGTTGTTTGGAACAGCTACTGAATTCCTCTGCCTCAGCTTCCCTTCCCTCACTTATCCCAGGTATTTTGCAATATTTATCTGCATTCTTCCTTCTCATTCTCATCAGCTTTCTGAACAGCAGGATTCCTAAGGGATGGTTCAGAAGTAGACAGGAAGTTGCAATTAACCAAATCAATCCATCTGAACAACTCTGGAAAAGAACTTTATTCAGAGTCTCAGGGCAGAATAACTGCCGTACCTCCAACCATCTTCCCTTTCCAAATGCACGATGTTAAGAAATCCAGTTTTCTTTAGATTAGAAAACCGTGGCAGAGCTAAATTTTCAGCACATCTATATTGAAAATATTTTTCTAAGTATCTACACAATGCAATTAAGGCATATAAACAAGTCTACAAAATTAGGATTTTGGTTACTAAGACCAAGTTTTTAAACAGAATTCTAACTCTCTGCACAGCTATTGGGCCAATAAAAAATTGTGACAAATACCAATGCTACTCAAAGAAAAAAAAAGCCAAAATGCTGGCAGTTGTGATCAATCTATGCTGAATGATGAAATCTGCAGGCTTTCTCCCACTATTTCATTATTTGCCTGCAGAACTTCTTGATGCAATGGGAACCTAGTAAATCTTATATCAGCCAAGCATTTAATATTCTGGGGACATTACTCCAGTAGTTAGTAACTCAAAGAGTAAAAAACTCACTGCAAGTTAAAGAGATGCCTCTGCACATATTAATCACTGATTTATACCAAATAATGTTTTCAAGTGACAGTTCTCCATTAACAGTACTTAATGGGAAAAAGCTCTCAATTGCATTGCCTTTTCATGCAAAGCTAAGAAGTACTGCAGAGGTGTGCTTTCAGTCCACATCTGTCTAAAGGAATGTGAACTTTTAAATGCAAGCTTAGCTCTTAGAGGTTTTATCTGTATTACTCCTCTAATTCAGGCCAACAGGAGCAAATCCAAGAGCGAGCCTGTATGAGACAGCTGCTGCTGAGGCCCCAGGGTGCACAAAAATAAGCATTTTGGAGGTACTTCAGCAGTTTACTCATCTGTGCCCATGGACCAAGTGCTTGTCAGCAAGTGGTGATCTCCTACAGTGTAAATTACAGTTTCACTTTATCTCAAATGCTCTGGTTTGTGCTCTGAGCTAGGTCAGCAACATGGTATAGGACGGTCATCAAGAGATTTGTTCCAAAAATTTGCTCCTGATCCTAACCCAAGCACTAATATAGATGTGCCCAAGAAAACCAGAGCATTGCTTCCTATCTTACCTGAAACAGGAGAAGGTTGCACATTTGTCTGCTGTACTTTACACCTTTGAATCTTAAATCTATGCCCCTGGGGCCTCATAATTTAAAATATAGAGAAGCAAGAAGCAATTGGGTTGACTGCATCAAAAAAAAAAATCTTTATGCACATGATACTCAGGGTATTCATAATCTTCAAATACTCCCTGGATACTCCAATTCACACATGTATCAAAACACTTAGGCAACCAATAAATTTAGCTTAACATAATTACAGGCAGATTTACTATGTATGACTTTTACATTAAATTGTGATACTTATCTAAATACACACCAATACAAGAAACAAAACTGAAACATCTTTTTATATAAGTGCATAATAAGATTGCATATCCTGATAGTCAACAGCTATTGACGTTAGCCAAGAGAATCAATCTTTCCTGAGGACGGTAATTAAGCAGTACCACTCCTTTTATGAATATACAAACTGATTTTGTTCTACCCACCTGCAAAGAGGGTTTTCCCAGTCAGCATTTCAGCAAAGATGCAACCTGCAGCCCACATGTCAATGGCTTTAGTGTAGTTGTTAGGAGAAAGCAAAAGCCGGGGCGATCTGTACCATTTAGTAACCAATCCTTCAGAAAGATGGCCCTAATGAAAATAATTTTAAAAATTAATTAGATTTTTAAGACTTGTGTTTTTTTAATTGTTTCTTATTTTTTAATGCACCACTAACAAGATTTTGGTCTCGAGGTCCCAAGGATAGTACTGTGTGCCTCCTACTAAACCCTTCTACCTTTACAAATATCTTTGTGAATAAACAACAATCATACAGAAATATCACACTATTTATTAGTCAGATGAGGTACTGCAGCAAAACTTCCTCATTCCCAGATGCCAAATAAATGCAGAGATGATACTGAACTCTCTTGTGAAACATCTAGACCAGGAGGACAATATTGAAAACAATCCCCTGAAGCAACCACACTTGCACTATGAATGCACTACTTATAATCTTATCTAAGGCTTCTATAATTATGTCACTAAATGTTGCTCTTCATCTCAGGTTCTGTCTTCACTGTTAAAACCTCTGATTTTCTGAATCCATCCAGTAAAAGAAAAAAAGTATTTTATGCTTGCAGTAGTCCTATCTGAGACAAGCCATGCTAAGGAGGCCTTCCACAGCCTATCTACCTGTGTAAAAGGAAGGAAGATGCTATTTTAAGAAGGCACAGTTGTCAGTGTATCTTAGATATTCCCACTCTCTGCATACCTTGTGGGAATAATGAGGATCCATGATTCGTGCAAGACCAAAGTCACCAATCTTCAGCACCAAGTCTTCAGTATTAATGAAAAGATTAGCTGGTTTGAGATCTCTATGCAGAACATTTGCAGAGTGAATATACTTGAGCCCACGTAGCAGCTGGTACATGAAAAGTCTGGCATGATCTTCCAGTAATGGGCCTTGCTCTAGCAAATTAGCCAGATCTGTCTCCATGTATTCCTGGACAATGTAAACACAGTTCAATTCTGTCAGGGAGCCCACGTCATCTGTTAAGTGGCTTCCGCTGGGACCAAGAATTTCAAATACTTTGACAATGTTATCGTGGTCAAGTCTTCTAATAATTTTGATCTCACGTAGAGCATGTTTAACACTCTGGGGATCTGTAAGGACAATTTTCTTGACAGCTACTCTTTTGTCACAGTCATTATCGACAGCAGAAAAAACTAAGCCATTTCCACCACAGCCCAGTGGTTTTAAGTCCATATACCGAGAGCCCAGATCAAAACCATGAATGTTCATGAGACTTTCAAATTTTTCTGCCATTTTAAAATTCTTTACGTTTTTCCTCAAACTATTAAGCTTCTGTAAACACACGGAGACACTTCCACTGGTATCTGAAGGAAAGGTCTTAGAGAAAGGGAGAAGAAACACTTGGCTTTGACTGCAAGATGGTTTCTTGACACTCTCATTTCATTATGAGCCAGCCAGGCCTGTTGTGTCCCCTTGAATTTAGAGCCCGTAAGCTCTAGAACTCAAACCGAGCATAAGATAGATTGCAGCATTCATAGTTCAAGAAAGGTGCAGCATTTCTGCAGACATTAAAGAAAATACTCACAAGAAACTCAAACGGAATGAAATGACATACTATGCACTCAGCTCTACTGTGCTAAACTGGTTAACATTTAACAAAAATGTGAATAAATATGCACATAATAGGCTTCTATTAACATCCTCCTCCTCACAGTGCAGATACATTCAGTGTTGGACTGGTCCTGAGCAGCGTCATTCTATGGTGCTGGTAAGCACTATTTTTTTCCTTCTTCCTCCTTTTTCTCTTCTTTGTTTACAGTCTAGTTAAATGGGAAACTGGCAGCTCTTGATTTACAAAAGATGCCTTCTGTTAATGATCAGGTGGCTCCAGCTCACCACAATCACAATCAAAGCTACCATCCATTTTACTCCGTGGCAACCTGAAAAGCAGAGAAAAATACATCAGTACCCCAGCACATACAAAAGTTTTCCTCCTCCCCCAAGTCACTGAGATGTCCTACCAGTTACAAAAATAATACACCATCAAAAAAGCTAGAAATTATATGTACTTCCCACACTTGTGGAGGAAAACTAGCAATAATGACCAACCAACCATTTCTAAAGATATATCAGGAACATTTTTGATATAATCTCTTGAAAATATATGGCACACAATGAAAAATCCTCCTGAACCTTAATAAAGGGACTAACAAAGCAAGCTTGGTAATTCTCCAATAGAGCTGTTAAGGGACACGCCAGAAGCAACAGTACCCTTAGCATCTGTCAGCAAATTTTGGAGTAATTCTTTTCACTAAACATTTATTTGAAGACAAAATCAGGTTTAACTATTTCACCACAACAAGATGTAACTGGGTACTGGTCACATAAAACAGGTAAGGCTTGTACACTCCCAGTATTTACTGAATATACACACATCCAATGCCACTTATAAAGCTTAAATCCTTGTGATTTTGCATAAAGTTTACCAAGAACTTAAATAATAACTTTGCCTCTATTAGACTCATTATTACAGGAGTCACAGGGGTAATTCCTACACACCAGACAAATATTATTACTTTATCAACTATTTCTACACTTATCCAACCTAGATTACAGAGAAAAACTAGCAGCAAGTACATTTTACAGAGTAACTGATATGTTCTACAACCATTTCCCCTAACATATGGGCTCTTTCAGACACCATTTATTTTTTAATAGTGTAATGAATTCACCTACTATTTATGAAAAAGCAAACTGGCAATTTTCTCAGTAAGTTCCCGTCAGCAACAGCAGAATGCAGTCATAAAGACCACATGGTGCATTTTTGCACAACATCCTCACTTCTTCTAAAAGCTCAAAAATGCCACAAAGGGAAGCGTCAGAGGTGTACACTATGCAGTGTGGTAAGCTTTGTGCAGTTCTATTAAAAGTCACTTGCATGTTCTTCCCCAACATGTATAGGTCACATCAAACCACTGAGTGCCTTCTGTTCAGTCTTAGATTAACACATTTCAGCTCTTCCCTCAGCTCTCTACCTAAATGTAAAGGCCTCCACACCATCCCAACACTTCAGAATTAATTGTATGAATGTTTTCCTTTAAAACAGTGCTAGCCTTTCAGTGGGACAACTGGGAGCAAGCAAAACAAGTCTCCTCACTCCTAACAGAGCAGCAAGAGCAGCTGACAAGTTATTAACATATTTTAAATAATGGCCTCAATTCACTAAGGTAATCAGAATTGTATAGAGAAAAAGAAAAAAAAAGGAAAGAAGGGCACACTAGCAAACAGAAACAAGACTGTTTCAACACATTTAAATATTACCCCTCCTTAGGCTCAAGCCTGACTGTCACCAAGATACTGCCCCAACACCCTGCCTCGCTTGCTCCCTCCTGCCACAAACCACCTGCCTCCAGGTATGAGGACAGAACATGACAAACACAGGGAAGAAGGAAACACATGCTATCCTCTGCTCGGGTTTTCTTTTTAAATAAAGATCACCAAATGTAGTATTTCTGAACTGAAAAGCATTGAGCTGCCCTCTACTGATGTGGTACCCCCTGCCAGAAGGGTGATCTTCAGAGCTTTCTCTACTCAGCACATGGAACTAAAGGTTGCCTGAAGATTCCTTTCTTTGTGCACTGGCAAGACTCCTAATTTTAAACAGTGTTTTACAAGGGTTATTATAGCCTCAGTACAAACACAATGAAGTAACACTACTACTTTTCCCCAAACTGTCTTAATTTTTTACCAATATCAAGACATTAGAGTGAGGACCCCTTTTAAAATACCCATGAATTTACTTAAAGAACAAAAGTAAAATTTATCCTACAGAGGACAGCATCAGTGACTATTCAACTCTGCTCACAATTATAAAACCCAGAAGTCTAGCCTCTTGATTATTAACATTTTTAAACTCGAAAGTATTTTCTCACTCACACGTTCACATGTACTACTTTCAGGTTCACTCATTCTGAGCTGCTGCCTGTAAGAGTCTACATCACCCCATTCACCTTTCATTCCAACACCCCCCCCTCCCCCAAGTCGTTATGGAAAATAATTTTTGTACCAATACTTCAAATTTCATGTTAACTCGAGGTCCAAGGCCTCCGTTCAATTACCCTGCAATAAGTTGTATTTTACATCCTTGGGACCATCTACAACCAGTTGTATTCTGCCTCATAATTAGGCTTATTGTTTCACACTGCTGATGTATTCAACATGCAGCAATACCAAAACAGTTTGCACCAGCTGCGTGGCACATCTGGAACCTCTCTTTTAGCCAGTTCCATTGAACAGCCCAGGAATGGATTCAAAATGATGCCCATCAGCAGCAAAGATTAAGATCTACCACCTCTTTGCCGTAACTCAGATCTTACCCCCCACTGCCATGACCAAATGCAGCAACGAAAGGACTTCTTCGGAGAGAAAGGGAGCTGTGGCCCACTTGCTTCCTGCAGTAGGAGCCCTAAAATTTTCACTCTGTGTCTCTGAAATGATGCATTTTTAATAATGTTTACACTTATCCTTTCATGAGGTGACCACTAATTACGTTTCCAGAGAGCATGCAATGATCTCCACAATCAGAGTGATTTAGCTAAGAAAACAAATGCTGACAACATAAGCAACCAACCCATTGCAGCCTTCACTAACCTGATCCTGCTACAAACTTCCTATCTGCGAGCAAATTACTTAATCCCAAAGCCACAAGAAGCAGGGCCAGCTACCATTCAACCCAGGGTCTAGTCCTAGGAAGCTGCCCAAGAGGCAGCCTATCTACCAAACAAAAACAGTACCTCACACGAACATGGTGAGGACAGTCAGAGACTGTCCTAGGAAAAATGCCCCACTATTGAAACAAATTCTACTCTGGAAAAAGTAGACAACTGACGATGCAGTAGCAGGTCCATATATCCTGATGTAACTGAAAAAATACACTTCTAAACTAACCCCTTGCATTAACTACAGGTATCTCCTCTTTCCCATTGAAGACATCTCTCTTTCCCCATGCCAGTTCCATCTCTCATCCATGCAGCCCTCTGCTCACACGCTGCAGCCCCTTTGCTGTCTTGGCCAAGAGCTCTTCCCTCTGCCTGCACCAGGGGCGTGCCCAGCACCTTTCCCCATCCACAAGTCAATGGCAAACAAACATTAAGACAAACAGCCCTGCGGACCACAAGCAGACAGGAGAGATGGAAAGTAAAAAAGTTAACCCCAAACTTTCTCTCACTCTAAGATGATAACTGCTTAAAGGGTAATCAACTAGAAGAAATTAAAGCTCTTCTCAAGCCAAAAAATTAGTTCCAAGTAACTAATTTTCTTCTTTGCTTTTTATAGCAGTTTTAAACTTTAGAAAATACTGAGGGTTCTTTTAAAATTTAGAGTGATACCAATACCCATTAGGTTATATATTTTTTGTTTCAATGGTCCAACCATCTGTTTTGAAAATACACACTAAATACACCAAAGTTACAAACACCTCCTCAATTGTGTATGAGTTCTAGCCACTTGAAACATATAATGGACTATTGTATAAAAAAGGGGGGGTTATCATCCCAATTTGTGCTGAACAGGCCATTGACGCAGGCACTGACATTTTCATTTAGGCTGTCACCTTTCCAAGACTACTGGGTTTTTATAAGTAATACTTTTACTTCTTCTTCACACAAAGTTTAAAGAGAGAAAGACAAAGATACCAGTTTCCTCAGTGGCTTACAACTATGGTTTTAAAATGCGTCAGTTCTTGGGAGAGGGTAACAGAAGTGACCCACAGAAAGGCTTTGAAATCA
This sequence comes from Pomatostomus ruficeps, assembly GCA_013400735.1. NCBI lineage: Eukaryota > Metazoa > Chordata > Aves > Passeriformes > Timaliidae > Pomatostomus > Pomatostomus ruficeps. The sequence continues at coordinate 334,634 of VYZT01054259.1, forward strand.
TCCCTAGTGATGATCATCACACATGACCGGCTTCAGGCATTGCGCAAGCAGCCCCTTCAAATCATGTTCAACTCCTGCACGTGGATTTATCACAGTTTTCAGGAAACAGGATGTACACTGAAACAGTCAGGTATGTTTACTTTCTCAGAAATACAAATAAAACTGAAAGATACCAGTTAATTTGATTGTGCTGACCATAAAATGATCAAATTATTACTCACAGGAGAAAAACCAAGAATGACTAATGACATATTATACAACCTGCTAAGTACTATCCCTTTGACTAAAAAATATACGGGGCACAGAAGAACTTTTTTTTAGATCAGCCACGTTGCAGTCAGTAGGCAGAGTGAGTCATCGTCCAACTCACGAAACTGCTGCTTTCTAAAGCCTCCTACTTGCTCCCCACACTGTTTAGGGAACTCGGTCCTGGCAGTAAGCAAATGTTACTATTAGTTTATAAATCTTCTGAAGGATCTGTAAAAACACACAAGAATCCAGTGTATTTTTCATATTGTGTTTAAAAATGGTTTGGCTCTCCCTTTAAATAATAATGAAAACTCCCCAGAAGAAGCCCACCATCAGCTGACCACAGCTTTCTGCACCTCTGCAGACCTGCTACCATCTGCTGTTCCACTGAACAGGTAACCAGTCAAGAGTGAATTCAAGATAACAACCACACAAACAAGGACTGAGCTTGAGCAAGGGGCTGAAATCAAAGTTCCCATTTTAGCTTTAGAGCACACATTTTCTGAACGCAATTGCCAAACCAAAATGCACCTCTATTTTAAGACACCACTTTCCGGAATTTGTAGCTGGTTTATAAACACATAATGCTGTGACGACGTTATTTTTACATTTACACACACATATCTATAAAAAAGCTTACTGGCAACAGCACCGGCCATACGACAACACGCCGACCGCCGTTTCTTTTTCCACAACACAATTAACAGCCATTGTCGGGCTGATCCCAAACGGCACTGAATTAGCCAGAAAAAGAGATACATCTTACAGACAGCAAGCGAGAGCATCCTGCCTCCCTAGGCAAGGGTACCTGTTCTCCCAAATCCCAAACCTCGAGCAGTCTCTCTTCAAGCCATTTCCGTCGGGTGTTTCAAGCTACTTATTAAGAGCATAAACTCACTTTTCCCACAAAAGGCTCCCGGAGCCTGCGGGCGCCCGGCAGCCGGCGCGAGCGGCACCTGTGCCCTATCTGCCGGTTCGGAAAACTGCGCTGAATGCAGCAGCAAAACTTCCGCAGCCGGCGGAGGCCGGGCCCCCCCCGGCAAAGAACATCCTTCCTCCCGCCGCCCCCGGGACACGCCAGCCTCGCCCGCCTGCGCC
>VYZT01054259.1:336714-411095 GCA_013400735.1 Pomatostomus ruficeps
CGCGGCTCTGCCCGCCCCGGTGGCCCTGCGGCAGCGGCAGCGGGAGGCCCAGCGGGGGCCCCGCCGAGCGAGCGCTGTCCCCGCAGCCGGCGGTGTGCGGGGCTCCGGCAGCGACGGGCGGGGAAGCGCCTGGGTGCGCCCCGTTCAACTGGCCCCTCATTAAACGTCCCTCAAGGCGAGAAACAAAAACAGTTGGAAGGCAACAGGCGGGCGCAGCGGGGGCAGTGCCTTGCTCCGAAGGTGACACTTCGACTCACATGTTCTGCAGTCTTAATGTCATGGCGGATCTGAGTGTTCTCCCCACAAACATCCACAAATCTTTGCCATTGCTGTCACCTCTAGATACCGCAAAGGATTTCTCTCTTGCTAAAGCATCTCCCTTAACAGAGACACTAAGAGTCTGCTTTTCCCCAAAACCTCAACTAATACAGCAAAATAAAGACAAATAATGAAAACTTTACATTTTTTCCCCTGAGACTTTTATACAGCAGTCTTAGTAGGGAGAGAAAAGCATGAGGAGACCCAGCCTCTAGGTATCACGAGAGCCTTACACTTCTACTAACCCAGTTTCGGTACAACTGTCAAGGCAGGGTGCAGTTTTCGTACTGCAGTCCCTCATATGCCTTTTCAGTGCAGGATTACTCAAAAAGTGATAAAACAATTAATACTCATTTTTGCTGGTTAAACAGAGGTTATTTATAGCTAGTACTAGGACAGAAGTTACATGCAATAGGGCTCTATTGTTCTGCTGCCATTTGGACAAAAGCATCCAATTGACCCTTGCACTTTTAGATCATGTAACTTTATTTTTTTTAATAAGCAAGTCATATATCAACATCCAAGGATCTCCCTACTCAGCTTTTCTAAAGTTTTTTTAAGTGACTTTCAAACTCTCTTCAATTATGCAGCCAAACATTCTCTGTTTCAATTAGTCAGCTGCACTGCCAGCTCTGATACTGACCCCACTACCAGGAGAGGTGACCTGGGCATTTGGTAGTGCAGCACCGTACAAACAGCACATATACAGAAGCCAGTAACCAAACTAACACTTTATATCATAATGCTTGCTAATTGATAGGCAGCTCACCATGCTGCCAACAGTACAGAAAAATCAGAAACAAAGCTGCAGTTCTTCTGCCCACCCAGCAAAACTGAGGTGGAAGATTACAGCACTGCTGCTCCAGAAGGTCTGTATTTAAATACAGTCCATAAAGAAAAAACTGCAGGAGTGCATATTTGGAAGAGGTGATGTTAGGACGGCAACCAGAGCCAAGCCACAGAGGAGTTTTTACTTGAATTAAAGGAAGGGATTTGGGGCTTAAAAAAAAAGGCAGAGGCAGCAGTGGTTGTATGTCTAAATCCAGAGCTATTTAGTTAATTAAAGAACCCCTCCATCCATACAAAGTATTTTCATCATGGGAAACAAAAGAGCAAGCTGATCCTCAGATTCTAGAGTGCTGAAGCAAGAAAAATTTTATATTACATCCTTGAAACAGCACCTGGAGAGCCCATCATCTGTGTCCATTGGGACTATTTGCCAATACCCCCAGTGTCAATTCAGTCAGGTGGAGAAGTTGCACATCCGTGGAGTTTGTTCTGCAGCAGCCCAGATTGTTTGAAAAGTAGTTTAACAAACACAGAGGAGGCTTGCAGTGAGCAGCAAACTTCCTCACTTGGGTAGCACACACTCAGTCATTAATCTCACATAGCCCAGAAGTGCCACCAGTTTCTGGGTTTCTAATTCATCAGTCATGAACTACGTTCTTTTTTCACCCTCCGAATTCTTTTCTCCCATTCCAAGACTGTAGTTTGTGTTAGGATTTAGTGAATGAGATCCTTCAGTCTAGAGGAAAATCATGCAACAAGGAAGAGCATGGTGCAGGAATGTTACTTGTCTTCAGCCTCACCATTTATAGAATTACAATACACATGAGAGTTGCTCAGAATTTGTGTGTCACATGACAATTTATAACTGTCTAATCCAGCAATTTGCTAATCTGTTCTCAGATTTTTAATATCCTATTGATTAGGCTATAAATTACTGTGACTAATTTTTTCCACATTTGCCATAAGAATGCAATTTCGTTGCATGTAGATGATATGCTAGATGATACCAACCCATTCTAAAACACTGGCAGATAATAACTGTCAGTGAAATGCAGAACATGAAAAGAACTGGATTTCAAAGGTCATAAAGACCAGCAATTAAAAAATAATTAGAACTGAAGCAATGATTCATTTATTATATCCAAGTTCAAAAAGATCAAACAGTAAATTCCAGTGTAATATTTCAGTCCTGTGTGTGAATTGTTACTTGTGGCATAAAAGGGAACCAAGTATTCTTAAGTGTCCACACCCATTATGATTGGCAAGGGAAGAAAGATTTGGAGATGGTTTGAAAAGGTTGCCCAAGGTAACTTGGCAGCTTCAGGCTTTTGTCTCAGATTCACTGCTTTGCTGGGCTTTTCTGCAAGAAATCTTTGTTTTCTTGCAGTATGCGACTCTCGCTAATGAGTCAAAGTATTTTCAGAGGAGGCTCTGAACTTCAGTGTGAACCTCACAACAGGCAGCCTCCATTCCCCAGGGACAATCAAGGCATTCATGGTGTTACCTGGTTCTTGGCCTGTCCTGCAGGATCAGTTCCCTGGGCAGCTGAATTTACTGGGACACACAGCGGAAGCCTCAGATCGTTCCTTCTTGGCTTACGTGTCCTCCCAGAAGAAGGGAAATGTGTCCTAGGATACATTTTTAAGGACTGACCAGACTTCTTACAAAAGTCTAAGAAGAATTTTGCATATGAATAGGGATGAGTTTAAAGAAAAAGACCTACCTATTAAAAGGGGATGGGGAGAGGTTCAAGAAACACTCTGTTTCTGCTGCCTCCTGGGCTTACTCCTGCTTATCTGTGCTCTGAGCCCTGAGGTACAATTTAGTTCTCCTGGCACAGATCCCAAGAGTTTTTAATAGTTTGGGTCTCCTTTAACTGCTGCTTTTCCAATCAGCCTAGTTCTCTGCAGGTGTTAAGCAAAACCTTTACAAATCACTTGCTCTTCCAGCTTAGTTTCATAGTGCTGATGTTCAGCACAAACAGCACAGATAAATTTGAGTTTCACTGGCAACCCAGTAGCTCAGGTGGCTTCATTTCCTGAGCACCTTCATTGGGTTTTTAAAAACTTCTCTACCTTGCCATAATGGACACAGGGTTTTTTATTTGTTCTTTTTAACACAAACACATATTTCTGACAAGCACTCACTCTCTGGATTTGCAGACTATAAAATTTTCCTAATAAATGCTAAAATATTATTCCTATCAACATTATTATCAGATAAGCACACAGAAGTTGCCATCTTAGAAACTTTTAACAAATGTTTGTGTCAAGATCCCTTTTTAGTTAAAGTCTACTTGGTGGGAGGCAGAGACAACATGCTGTCCCCTCATTTGGGCTCAGTTGGATGGACCTGACTTTGCTGGAGCAAGATTTGTAGCATGTACATTCTGATCAGGAGAGAAACTAAGAGGACTTGGAATAAAGGAAATAACCATACCCTAAGATCTTCATTCCTGTGTGAAACAACAGGCAGACTGGAAAAGAACAGACCATTATCAGAGACCAGTTCAAACCAGAGGTAGCAAAGTACAAAGGGCAAATGGAGGTGGAAGAAGAAAATCACAGAAGATGTTCAACTTTGAGGTTAGAAATAAATGGGTTATGTGACATACTTTAGAATTTCTGTAGGACGAAAAGTCATTAAACACTTAAAACAGAACAAATCATTCTTCCCCCTTGGTAGATCATCAGCGATCTAGGACACTGGTACAGCTGGCTGCATGCAGGCCCCTTGCTTAATCTCTCACAGTTTTATGAAGTCAGGCCTACTTTTTCTGTGTTTTAAACAATGCTCAGGACAGGGACAGAGCAGCTGCCTAAAGCAGGAGTTGGCAAAGCCATGTCAATAAAGAGAGAAGAGGAAAGCCTAGAAAACTTGCCTTGTAGCTGGGTCATCACTGGAAGCATTCGCCCTCCGTGTGTGAGGCTGGAGCTCTCCCAGACTCTCAGCCTTTCATTTTTTCTTCACTAGGTAACCTTGCACAGAGATAGCGATCAGCATTTCATGCACAGAATAACAAACATGTAGAGAAATTTACTGAGGTAGGCAATTAAGGCAGTGTGTGTGTTACGGTTAATTTTTTAAAGGCTGACTAGTACCAACATTTTCACACTTGGCTGCTCCAAGTGACCCAAGTTGCTTTAAACTTTCCAGCATGGGACATTGGAAGTGTGCTGGAGTCAGGCTGTAGATCCAGTCAGTGGATGAATCTACAGCTGAAAAATATTCTACAGGAGGACAAGGCAAAGCCTGGGATAGAGTGGAAACAAGAAGCACCAAATTTTTGTCCCAGCACTTCAGGTGTCAGAGAATTCAGTGTGCGATGGTTCTTCCCTTTCAGACCTTCAGCAAGGCACCATTCTCATCCTCACCTCCAAAACCTCAAGTGAAGTAATGAGGAGAACACATCTGCCAACTGAAGTGGCACCTGAGCACACTTGTCTGAGGCCTCTATGCTAGTTATTGCATCAGCTGAAGTACTGCTAGAGTTGAAAGGCAGCAGATATTATTTAAATATCTGTAACACCTTGAGTACTCCAAGGTGGAGAGATGCCCTGGAAGCAGGAGTGGATGGTCTCAGCAAAAAATACATTTGGTTTTGGATCCCCACTGGAAAGTATGTCAGCTCTTGGGCACAAGTTATGAGGCCTGATGATGGATTTATATAGAACAATTCTGTGGTTTTGTAGATCTATTGCATTTAATTGCAGAAATATACATATTGCTATGCAGAACTGTTCTTGTTCATTCTTATAGCACTGTAAACATTCCTACATGTAGCATTTTGATTCCTATTGCATTACAGAGATAAAGCCTCTGCTGTGACTGTAAATACAGCTGGTACTGCAGTTTGTCATTTACAGGGAAGAAAAAATTGGACTAACATTCACTAACATTTTCATCCACACCAGAATCCTCTTGAAATACACTTACAGGGGGCAAAGCTCAATACAAGTACATGGATATTGTGAAAAGAGGATGAAGCAAACTCTGGGAGGCACTTTAAGGAACCGTACCTTTGTGAGTGCTCAGGCGAAGGCCATCCTCCAATTCCATTTTCTCACACAGAGTGGTCCCCAGCGTGCCCCAGCTCACAGATGCAGCTGTTTCACAGGCAAGCAGCATGTTGGATGGCTGAAGATAAAGGGCCATGTGCTGCCAGCAGGGTCAAGGCAGGCCTGTGGGAGGCCGATAGGAGTTCTGCTGCTCAGGGTGCGTTTCGGCTGTGGCCAACACCCTTTTTTAGGGCTCCCAAAATAGCACTTATCAAAACCAGCAGGTCAACTGGAAGCACACTGCTTCACGTAACGACTGCAAGCGTCCCTGCCAGACTCCTACCCCAGTCAGTCTCCTGAAGGTAAAGAGATTGAAAATCTAAGAAATATCAAGAAATGGGACTTTTTATAGAACATCTGCCATCAAATTATATGGTGAATACTCGGCATTGCAAAAGCTACCTTGAGTCACTATTTTTGTATTGTCAGACATCAAACCCCAAAGTTGTCATTTTGCTAACAAATATATTTTGGAAACACCTCCTCTCCCTTAATACTCTGTAACTTTTTCTCAGCACATCTAGCACCACCTATATCTAAAGATTTCCACTAAAAACATATGGGACTATTCAATTCCCCATATTCCCCAACACAATTTATGTCTTAGCTTTCATTAGGATTTTCAAGGCTATTTCAGGTTTTCTCAGCAGTTTTGAGACACTTGCTGGGAGGGATTACATTTCCAAAGTATTTGTTTTCTCATGAAAACTGGGTTTTGCTTATGTGCCAGGATCAGGAGACGTCTTATAAATAGCTTTGGATAGATGACAGGAAATGATGCAAGATCTCAGGCCACTCTACAGAAGACAACTGTTTGAAGTGCTGAGGAAAGAAGGACTTGCACCACTGACTACTACGCAGGGGGAAAAAATTAATGCACAGAAGCATCATTTGCTACAAAGGGTATTGGGCTTACGAAACACAAGACCTCTTATTACAACTCAAGCAAAAAGTATTTGCTTGCAATTGCACTACAATGAGAAACAGGAAAATTAATTTTTCCTTTGAAAAGGAAAAACTGACCAGAATTGTCTAAACTTGCTTTTACTCTTGGGGAGGAAAGACACTCTCCTTATGTGCTATAAATGCCAAGACACACATTGGAAACTCTCCAGGCTCTGAGTGGTGCCAAACACTGGGATCATCTTCCTACCCTGGCATTTCCCATTAGCTTCAGCAAAGTCTCTTCCAACTCAAAGTGCTTTAAATGGGCTCCAGTAACAGATGCCTAGAGGTTAAGCTGTGTCTATTCATCTCCTCTGAAGAACTCCCTGTTACTCTTTGCAGTAGTAATACAGCATGGAACACTAACTCCCGGTCTCATTTTGTTCCTATCAGCTCCTGTGAAGATAAAACACAGTATTTTAACCCCTAATAAATGCTTTATTTGGAATAGGGGCAAACTCTCAGCAGTCTTAAGTTTATGACAAAACTTTGAACAGATGTAACCTTAACACAGAGACTCCAACCTTCTTCTCCAGTACCAAGCTGGCTCCTTTTCCTACCAGCAGGAAGCACCTCTCAGCCCACTCCCTTCCATGCTTTGGCACCGTGGATGGCTGGACAATGTGCTACACATGGAGGGCTACTAAATTAGTGAGAAATACAGAGTGTACCTCACTAGCAGGTTGCTTTTTCAGTCAGTCAGGCCAGAGAGGGATGCATTTCAGCCCTGTACATTTCCACATTACTGTTCAGCCTCGTGTGGGTCTCAAAGCAGGTGTGGACTGGTCTCCCTTCTGCCCTGGGCACTGGAGGAGCAGCAGCTTTAGGCACACAGCCACATCTGAACACCATCATAACCCCCCCAGTGCTCTCTCCCCCAGAGACAGTGTCGAGAGGCTTGCCTGGGACTTCTGCTGAGGTTTTACCTCAAGAGAGAATGGCATATTTGATCCCTGTCATGACTGTACCTCAGAGGCATCCTACTTTCAGGAGTGGATGGATTCTACCTAGGATTTTTGAGTTATCTGTTCTTCTGACAGACAGAAGAGCCTAGAAGCACTCCTACCTAGGAAAGGAATAAATAATACATGACACATTTTTTGTACTGAGTAACTCATTTTACCCATGATCTGCACTTCTGTAAGTCTGAAGAACAAACTCTTTTTTTTTCATTAAAGACATAAAATATGACTGAATCTTTGTTATTTTGGAAATGTAAGATTTATTACCTCTCTTAGGGGTACAACAGTGCTGAAACTGGGTCATCCCAAACTTTTTCAGTTAAGGGCTAGACAAATGAAATACATCTGTCCATGTAGACACTGCTGGACAGAAAAACAAATCCACTTGTTAGTGGATACTAACACACACATACAGTGTGTGTGCAGGAGAGGAGGGTACCAGAGAAGGTGGGCAAGGCTGTCAGCCTTTGCAGAGCTCAATGAGAGCTCCAGTGCCACTTGACCTTCCTGATGTTAATTCTTCTCAGAAATAACTCCATTGGACACCCCAGTGCTGAGGAAGCACTAGGAAGCAGTCCTCAACCCAGAAAGTTATCTCAGAGAGGTAAACATTTATTGAATGGTTATACCATTATATAAATAGCAAAATTTACCCTGCAAGTGAGGTGGAATTAGGAAAGATAAAGAGGTAGAGAAATCTGCTTATAAGCGCATCAGCATTCTCTTATCTCCAACATATCTTTAAACAGCTTTCAACTGCAAATTTCAACAGTCAAAAACTGTTAAATCAAAACTCAAGAGATACCCCATGCACCTAAAGCTTTATTTTTTAAAAAGAAAAATATATTCCTCCCTCATCTTTTGTGTTTTATGAAACACCAGAGAACCATTCAAGCCTCAATTAAAATAAAACCAATTCCTGATAAACCTATTTTAGTAAACCCAAAAAGTTGCTAACCATTATCTCATATTTCTTCTTATTGTTTGATCAGGACACTCCCAAAACAAAAGCAATCAAGATGACTCAAAGAAGATGAGTTCCAACCTTTGGACCAGCTCTAATTGCAATACTAGTTCTCATGATTGCTGCAATTCAGCGGACTCCAACATGATAACAGTGTTCATGAGTGCTCCACGACCTACTCCAGCACTGCCCTGGGTGACAGCAAGAGCTGCCACATGGTTCCTGTGTGTCACCTTATGTCCCCAGCTCACAGCACCACAAACCAGCTGACAGACCTTCCTGTGGCTGCTGCATCCATTGTCACAGAGGTTCGGCGCATAAACACTCTCACTCATGTTCAGCAGCGGGAAGGACAAGGCCAGGCTGCGCTCTGGGAGCTCCTACTTGGCCACCCAAAGCAATCAAGAACCAGCTCAGCCACAGACAGGAGTGAGCAAACTCTTCCTGTGTCTTGGAATGGTGGCCCAGAGGGGTAAGACGACAGCTTACAAACCTCGCACCTTTTTCTTGCTGTTAACTGTTCCAGGACAGCCTATCTATCCTTGATTTCTGTGTTGGAAAAGGTACATCCCAGAAATCAAGGACAGGCAGAAGACTCAGCCCTTGCCTTCAGAGTCAAACCAAACTGCCAGGGCTGGACTAGGAATCTCATTGCCACTGCCCAAACCATCCTGCTCCCAGGAGGGCTTAACACTCCCTAGCCTGTGTGCCACAGATGCTTTACAAAGACTTCACAAAACAGCACAATATTCATCAAAACCAAGGTGGTGATTTTCTCCTCAACCCAACAAAGGTTTTGAGATGTCAGCTGTTTCTTTTCTCCTGACAGACTACCCAGGCTGGTATTTCCACAACTTCGTGGACTATCTAGATTCTTCCTCGAAGTACAGAGCAAAGCCAGATTATTATGGTTTGTGATAATATCCCTGTTTAAATAATTAAGGCAACTCATTTGCTTGTAGTAAAATTGATTCAAGGACTACACGTACAATTTGCGATCAAAGTAATACCCAGTACCCCGAGTTTATCATCCCGGGTCCAGAGAGGTTTGTTAGTAAACAATAGCAGTGCAATCATTGCTAGGCAGCAGGGAGTCAGAGGCAGGGCTCGAACAGGCTGCTGTCAGCTAGGAAATGTCAACAAAGAAGCTGCAGGGACTGCTGAAATCAAGGGAAGCAGCAGGGCAGTAATGGAAACTTTTGAACCTTTTCACACAGAAGAACAAGAAGATTTGTCTTTCTAATTGCTGAAATGTTTCAGCTTGCAGGAGAACAGGGGAACATGGGCCTTCATGACAGCTAGTAAACTTCTCTGACCTTGGAAGGGAGCTCCATGTGACATGACAATCACAGTAATCAGAACAAGCTCCATCTGCTCTGATACAGCTTGCCTGCAGGAGCAGATATTCCTTTTCCCCCTCACAAGTGCTCAGTGCTTTCTTTCATTCATTGCACAGGACAGTGCTCACCTGATTACCAGCAACTGGATACCAACAAAAACCAAAATCAGTGTACTGCCTTTGTGCTTTTTATCACATATTGCCCCAGTCTGAGGACAGAACCACCAGGCTTTGAGGGCTCTGCAAATAACCATTAAATTAATTTCTACAATCTGCAAGAATGTCAGAATATTATCATTTCCACCATTCTGAACTGAGTCACAAAAGAACACGGTCAAAGTAGCCCTTAATAGCAGATTTAAGATTACTAGAACTGAATTTTGCAAGGGTTTGGTGCTTTATTCCACTGTTCAGCTTTTCAACTCACTTTTCAAAGTCCTTGTTCCTGGCACCAAGTACAGATCCCCAAAGCTCTGAGTTCTCAGGCTGGAAGTTATTCTAGGCTTTGTCCAGGCTGTTCTGATTTTGTCCAGCACCAGAAGCCCCCAGGTAGCTGAGCTTGTACACCCCGAGTTTGCCCACCCTCTCTGCAGTCTCTCCACTCCCTCTCAGAGCCCATCTAGTTTCTCCAAATCTCTTCCCATTTCCTGGTTTCTATTTTCTTTTCTCCTGTCCAATTAAAATCTCATTCTTATAAGCTTTCTCTCCCAACCTGTTTCGTAAAAGTTCCCTACCTATTTGGTCCTTGTTTTTCCCACCCATGAGTCAGGTAAGCTGCTGGAGCCAACAGGAGCCACTAAAAGCAATACAGGGGAAGAACAGTCCACTTAAATTCAATTAAGGTGCCCAATCCCTCCATAGCCTGCAGAAGCCTGTGGATGCAGACACAGGAAAATTTCTGTTCAGGAGCTGTGTGGGCTGGAGCACACCCAGGACTCACAGCATGGGAATTTATCTGCTAACAGATCTCTCAGTCTGCCAAACCTGAGGTCTCCAGTTCGTGAACATCAAGAAAGATAAAGCCTGCAGTTTTGATTCTGGATTTCAAGAGTGCCCTCCTCTTCTGAAACAGGCAAGGGTTTTTAAAAACTTTTTTTTTGTTTGCTGTTTTTAAGTAGGGCAAAATCAGTGATCTCCTCTGCCCTGGTTCTTGTAAAATAAGCTAAACATCCCAGCAAAGTTCTGATTTGGAAATCTACCTGGCACAAAAATGTTTCCATCTGAAGAATCAGCCATCAGCAAAGTCATGGTCTATCAAAAGAACCTTGTCCGAGCCACCGAGAGGCTGCAAGTGCCGAAGTGCTGTGACACTGCTCCCCCCAGGTGCAGCCTCTCCCCGACCCCGCTCCCCTGCCGTGCACGGGACGGGCACATTCACACCTCCTGTCCCAGCAGAAGGTGCACAGGAAGCTAACAGGGGCTGCCTCACCTCGCCATGGTGCCTTCTCCTGATATTCCCGGGCGGGAAAGCCGCTGGCTGTCGAGGAAGGTGGTGGTAAAAGACTCTTGCTACACAGGGAGGCATTAAGGAGGAAAAGAAGCGGCCCAGAGAGTTTCTGAGGAAGAATTGTCCCTGTCAGTGCCCTCCCCATGGGTGGGTGACAGGTTGTGGGGGAGCACAGGCTGCCAGGGAGTGAGGGGCACCTGCTGCCGTGATGCAGAGAACCCTATTCAAGCTTCCCTTCCCCTTTACAAACCTATTTTGGGAAAAGGCCCTCAGGGTGCAAAGCAGGAGGCTGTAAGAAAATACCCCGCTCTCCAGGACTAGAGTTTTCTTCCTATTCTTTTACTGGAGTGCATAGTCTCACAGCCTCTCTCACCACCCAAACCCTGCTGCCTGCCTGGTGTCCTGGTGCAGACCCCACACTCTCTCTGCAGCTGCTGCTGCAGGGCTGTGGGGCAGCCGGGCCCAGGGCAGGCAGGGGTCAGAGTTACAGGGAGAGACCCCGCCTTTAGGGGAATGCAGCATTGAAGGAGACGAGTGTTTAAATAATCTCCATCATCAGCTTCTCTGTAATCTCAGGTTTTGGCTGATTGGAGAGATGGACAGAAACCACATGTGACTGCGTGCAGGGGATGAGGAGAGAGTCAACATTAGCCCAGCTTTCTGATGGCGACAGAGGCTGTAATTTAATTTTCTTTCCATTGTATCCTATGTGAAAAGCATTCCAAGTCGTGCCGCACCCCCTAAATCCTGTTAAGAAAAACTACACCTCGCAAAACTGTTTTCCAGTGTGTCAAATTCAGGGTTTGTGGCTCTGTTTGACAGTTTTTCATTAACTCCCAACTGAGCAGAAGCAACCAGGTCACTGAACAGCAGCAGAGCAGGACTCCTTGCCCAGGTGCCTTGCCTGGGTTCGAGGTGATTCTCCAGCCCCCATCTCCAGCCTCAGCAGGGTCTGTCCCACCCCTCTGTCACTCAGCAGCAGGCAGGTGTCTCAAGGAGAGACAGCTCATCCCAGCACTCCTGCTCCAGGGGCTGCTGCTGCAGTGAGCCCAGCCAGTGTCACCTGCGGGACCTCGCGGGACATCCTCTGCCGCGGGAGGGACCGTCCCCCCTGCAGCAGCAACACAGACTGCCTGGAGCCCTCCAGCCTCAACTGGCAGAATCTAGGAAATACTTCCCCAAGCCCGCCCTTGTATTCTTTAGAACAAATTTCATTTATGCTGGTGGCAGAAAATAACCTGACTCCTCAGTCTACCTTCGGTTGTATTTTTCCATGTGCAGAGCTGAAGTTCTGAGGCTTCTCTCCCTCTGCAGAACAAACACAGCATTTGCAGGAATAAAGCTGCACTTATGTAAGTTTCTGAGAATGCCAAGTTGAAAGTCTGACAGAGGAAAAACTTTGGTAAAAACCTAGTTTTTGTCTTTTCAAGAGATCTAATCTATCTTCTGTGCATTCCTGACCTTCAGAAAGCATTTTCATCTCACACGTTAAGTATAACAATCCTCTTAACAGGGAACATTTTGTTAGAGCTTTAAATTGGGTTACGTAAATTATTTGTAGTTCTGACAGCAGGTTTCTCTTCCGGCCACGAGGACAGTTGTTATGAGATTGCTACAAGGTTCATTTGCAATCACTGCAGATAACTATCTGAAGGGACTGTTTGAAAGGAGATTTTTATCTGGGGCATATGCTACAAGTTTGCCAAGGCTTCTTATAAAAGCAGCAGTTTTGCCAAATAATTTGCAATACAGTAACATGCATGAGAATTAAGACATCCCTGATGTGAATGGTAAACTGAGAGAAAGAAAGGTCCTACAAACTTTAGGAGGTATGGAACACAAAGGGAAAAACCCCCAACAGTATGTATATATATATAGGTGGTACTGAGCACGTCTCAGTCCATGGTTTTACTTTTGTTGACTGCAGTAGGAATTGCAAACAGTCAGGATGAGGCTCTTTGTTCCCACTAGGTACTTGTTCAGAAAAAAATCAGAGTGGAAAAATTATTCAGAAGTTACAGCACTACTTTTAGCACTGTATCAGAGCAGTCAGTGACTTAGAACACAGTTTGCAGTCCTCTCTTTCCATTCTTTCTTCTCCCCAGCCCCCAGCCAGGCATGGGCTTAGACACTGGTTTTGAATGGGAAGAGTTCTCTGGCAGCAGAGACCTCCTACCTCCCTTTCTCTTGTCACTGGTAAGGCTGATTGGGGAACGAAGTTTCTACTGATTTCATTATGGGTGGGAAAAGAAAGGCATCATTTATCAATTGGGATTAGCATTTAGGTTTCCTATGATATTTATGAGCTCTTAACACCCCCCCCCCCATTAAGCAATAAAACAATATTTTATTAAAATTGAAAGTATTTTGTTTGACTTCAAGAGCAGTGATTTACTGAAACAAAGTTTTTAAATGAGAACTTTCAAATGAAAATATGGACATTTAATTTTTAAATATTTATAAGAGCATTTCAGATTTTTTTCTCCCTAAGCAACAAGAGCAAAAAGTTTCATCCAATCCTAAATACAAGCCAATCCCGGAAACCCAATTTCTACACTCCTGCTGGCATTACATTCTCCACAACAGTGGTGCAGAAACCAACAAACCCTTCCGCAATATCAGAGTACTTCAAGAAGTGACATTTTCAAGAAGGAAGAGAAGAGAAGAAAACCTGTGGGTTTGTAAACCACAAACTCACATGCACAAACACAAGAACCATGCAAAAGATGCTCAGCAGAGAGGATCATTACCCCCAAAACGTAACATCTACTAACGTTTCCACATCTGCCCAGGAATGCTTTACCTTGTGATTTCCAACTGTATTGAGCTAACCTGTGGGGTTTTATCTTTCCCTCCCCTTCTTTTTTCAATGCCAAATATTTATTTTCAGCAGTCTGTACAGAGGTGTCTCATGGTTTTATTAGCAGTCTTTTGTATAATACTTTATCTACAGAGAATGCAATGCACTAAGACTTCTAGGGACAATGTTAGTACTTCTAGGGACAAGGTTAGCTATTCCTCTGAATTATCTAGACACACTAGCTGATTAATATGCAATGATTTTATTTCTATAAAAGACACCATATTATTATTTCGGCAATTCTCAAAGAGAAAGAGATGTTTCTAAGTGTTAGTTAGAAAGGCTGATCTTTATACTTTTCTCGCTAAACAAACAGATCTCATGGGAGAATACACACAGACATTTAACTTACCATTACTGCAGCTATCTTTTGACTTCCTCAGTATCATTAATATTTAAGCAGAAAGAATAGAACAAACAATTATCCTAATGATACCACACCAGAACTAACAAAGTAATTTTTAAAAAGTCATCCAGAAGAAGTGAGAAGGTCAACCAGAAAACACGAGTCAGGAATAGCTGTGCTCCGATGAGGAGGGGAAGGTTATGTTGCTGTGATATGAGTAGTGCACAGCTGTTACTCTAGTAATAATTCATCATATTAATATTTAAATGAGAGGAGGAGGAGGAGGGCACGGGATTGTGTCTGACTCAATGGTCCCTCCCTGTCCTCAAGCAGAAAAATAGGCCACCAATACAGAAAGAGCATTAGGAGCTACAGAGTGGGAAGGTTTGTTTTCATTACCTCATGAATAAAAGTGGGCAAACTAGTCCCCAAAGAAGTCTAGAAATTATCCTGCTTTCACTACAGCAAGTCCAATTCTGTTTCTAGTCTCAGAAGTAGCCATTGTCTAATGAACAAATTGATCCAGCAACCAGTGCTCTAGGTCTGCACGTGGTGTTTCTTGGATTTCAGTGTATTTCCAACAAGCCTCTACACTTCTTCCAAAGAGCTGCCTGCAGGAGCGTTGCCTGGCAGTTCCTCATAGGGAATTGCTGAATTGCTGCTGCGCTTTGCCATTTATCTAAAGACATTTATAAAAACATTTCTTTAGTGGGGGCTGACTTACCTCCAGGCTCGCTGCATTGCCCAGGCCCATCGGGGCCTTGGGATGGGCAGGTCAGGAGACCTGAGGAGGAGCAGGAAGGTCTGGGGGTGCTGTGGGGAGCAGAGCCTCAGCCCTGGGGAGCCTGGGGGAGCTGCTGGAGGTAGAGCAGCAACACCCAGCAACAGCAGGCTCAGCTCGAGGTGCAGGACTGGAGGAAACAGCTGATGCAGGCACAACCCAGACAGATGTGGGTGGCACTCCTGGCAGGAGAGGCAGCCTGACTGCGCCTAGTTGCATATAGGGTTGCACAACTTTATCCAACAATTCAATATAAACACACCTCTCACATGCTGGGGTTTGGGAGGTTGGGATTTTTCTTTTGAATTCTGTACAACTCCCTCCTCTTTGTTAGCAGGAAAGTGTTACTGTGATAGCCCTGGCTGAGCATCGCCTTGTTGGCTATGTAACTCTGAAAAGGTAATAAGCAACTATTTAACCAGAAACAGACATGGACTCCAGAAATGGCCACAAAGCTAAATAACAAATAGTTTGTAACAGAACAAATCCACAGAAAAGCATTCAGTTTAGTGCTTGGCAGGAAAATACAAGGTACACAAAGTACATTAGGAGATGCCAAACTCATACAGGAACATCAGCTCTCAGCACACCAAGGTAAATTCTTCATCAGAAATTTTCTGGTTTTTCCTATTGAAGCAAAGCTGTTCCTCCCTCCTTTCATTTTGTTAGCCTAATCCTTGATGAACAAGTTTGCCAACAACCTGATTTAACGTTGATGTTATTTTTAGCTGACTGTCATGAGGGTTTTATTTACTGTATCCTGTACAAGATGATTTGTTTTTAATACACTGCAGAAAACACCACTCATGAGATCTTTTCCATATCCATTGTCAGTGTCACAGCAAAGTAACCATTTAAAACTGGTCCCCATGTCTTGCTGCGAAGGTTTTTACATAAAGCTGAGTCAGGCCCCTGGACATGTTGGAGGCATGGGGAATATTGGGCTAGGCTGCTTTCAGGAGTAGATGACAAGGGTCTGCAGGAAGATACCTCTTCTCTGTTTTAGTAATTACAGTAACACATGAGCTGGCAGAGACTGGGTTCTTCCTTTCTGGATCTTGGGAGTGCTGGAGGAACAGAACTCCTGCACTGGCTTTAACCCCTGGCAGAGCCCTCCCTCCAGCTCCCCCACTGCCCCTGCTTCATGGGCAGGACAGATACATGAGGCTGGAATTAGCCATCCAATGCACCTAGGCTGATGTACCAGTCTAAATCAGAAGAAAAGCTGTGGACAAAGGCTAAAAAGTCTTTGCAACCACTGAATAGCTCACTGAAGGCGAATGTGTAATGGAAGATAAACATTTTCAGGTAGAGATTGGGCCAGCTGACAGATTTAATAGCTTCCATAAAACACCAGATTGCATCAGCTTTTATAACTGTCTTTATAGGCAATCATCAAATTCCATCTGGGCTTGGTGGCTACCAGATCAGTGTGCAAAGTTTGAGGAGGTGCAGGAGCCCAGGCTCAGATTTGCTCATCTTTCAGTGACATAAGTTGCCAGTTTAATCCAAACCCATGGTCTTGATTCAGAAGAGGCTACAGCCTCTGTGGATGAGTATATTTGAGGTTAAAGTTTTTCAGGCTTTGTCTAATATCTGCTCAAATGCCACACCATTCCAGCCCATGCTCTTAGTTAAAAAGGAGAAAAAAGAAAGGCAAATTCATGCTTGCCCTGGGAACAGAGGGGTTAATGTGAAGAGTCATGCTGGCACCACAATCCCCAAATCCTTATCATATGGAAATTCTAATTGAATTAGCATGTGTAAAAGGTGCAACCACCAGATGCAAATGGCTGGGTACACCCCTGGCATGTCAAACCCAGCCTGCATCTGTGCCCAACCTTTCCTTAACCAGACCGCCTCCGTGGCCTGGTCTTCCTAGTTGAAACCAGGCAGTTGAGCTTCCCCAAGGCCACACAAGGGGACAAACTCCCCTCTGGCTCTGCCAAGGCCACGTGGTCCACTTGAGATACTAACAAATGCTCTCAGAAGTGCTGTGTCTAATTTAGATTCCAAGTAACAGCAGCAAGGCGTACATAGTTATTTAACAGTCAAAAGAGAGGGGTAGGCTTTTTATAGTCTAAACTTTATGAACTGATAAAGATCTATTAATCATCTAACATGCAGTATATCTACAGACAAATAGGATTAAAAATAGAGCAGGTAGTTTTGGCTCTGTTTTTTTTTCTTAATTGGCATGAGAATAGCAAGCTGGCAGTTGAGGAAAAGGAAGGTTGCTGAGGATGCCGAGCACAAGGCTATGGCTGAGCTGCAACCAGATCTCTCTCAATTATTTTCTCTCCCTGATGAGAGGCCAGATCTTAGGTACCCTTGAGTGGCCCTTTTTTGTAATGAGGATCTCAGTATTTGGCCTATTCATATTTTTCTTTTCATTTCATTTCTCCGCACTTGGTCCAGGAAATCACGAGGCTTGTCTTGGCATTTTACCACAGGAATCAATGCAAAGAATTCTTCCTTTTAAGTGCTTGGCTCTGCCTCAGAGTTTTTTAATCTTTCCTTTCCTAAATGTAACTGATTGATAGGAGTGTGCATCCCTGGGTCAGTCTTCAACTCGTGTTGCTAACAGCTTAACTTGAAAGAAATACAGTTTCACAAAGAATTTTCCTTGGGACAGCCTGGAAACCCTTCTTGTCAATAAATAATTTCTACCAAGTGAAACACTGACAGAGCTATGCTGCTCAGCTAAGTGGACTGTGAAACATTAACCTCCTTCCCTGTCCCGTGGTGGCAGAGACTGTTTTGCTGCTTTGTGACCCATGACTGACCTCACCATGAACTCCCATATTTTCAGCACACCTCCTTGAGGTTTGGGACTGAGTTGGCACCTATGTTTAAAGCAGGAAATTGGAAACATCAACTTTCATTGGTTCCTTGTCTCTACGGAGCATTATATATGGTGACAGTGGGACAGATAGTGCTAGGACCACTGCTCCTCATCCAAGACACAAATCTGCACCCACTGCTGCTGGGCAGGAACCATGGCACTGGAGATGCCAGGGCTGTCATTCCATGGAGCTCCAGGACCTTGTGATAAATTCCTGAGGGTGTCAGAGGGTGAGAAGCTCTGGCAGGCCCCTCCACACTTCAACAACCCCACCAAGAGAGGGTTTGCCCAGAAGAAGGTCACGGGTGATGCCAGAGCAGCACATGGACAGGAACCACCTCACCAGTATCCTGATTGACACTTGTGCCTCTGGCTCTTCCCTATCCACTCCTTCCAACCTCACCCCTACACTGAGTAAGTTTCTCTACACCCACACTTCTCCACACCCACAATTCTCTCTCCTTCACCTGTCATGATATGCACCCTGGCTGTGCTGGCAAGCCCACGACACCCTATTCACTCCTGTTAGCAGGCCCAGAAAAGGCAGCCCTGGTCTGCCAAGCAGAACACCAGACCTCCCTTCCAGCCACGTCTCCAGAGGACCTTTTCTCATGATGGTATTGCCCTGCACAGGGATCCACCTCAGGAGGGCTGCATGACTTTGCCAAGCCTGCACCAGCAGCCCAGAGCTATTTTATAATTAGGATGCTTCACTCAAACAAGACAAATTGTTAAGAGACATATACTGAAGAGTGTTTTGTGGAAAGGGCTGGGGAAAGAAGAATAAGGCAGTTTAATGTTCTCACAAAGAACACTGATCCGAAAAGGAAAGGAAAGGATTTTTCTTTTAATTAAAAGCCAAACCAGACCAAACCCCACTTTTCCCTCAGTGTCAGCAGAGTGCCCAGTGTCCTGTGGAAAGGCTGCTATAGCCCTGCTCACTGGCCCAGGCCTGACAGTGCTGCCCTGGGAGAAAGAAAAAAGCCAAACCAAACAAACAAAAAATCCACTCTTACTCAGAAGCCAGTCCTGCAACCTATACACACCAGCCACAGCAGAGCCAGGACAGCCAAGGAGAGATTAGGGCAATGTGTGGAACAAGTTCACACAGCCCAGAGTCCACAGCTCCCAGGCGGGCCCCATGCTGACAGAAGAGCCAGCCGAGTCCGGCATGGGCAGGTCCCTCTTCCTCCCTTGTGCCTCAGCTTCCCTTTGGAGCCGGTGCTGCCAGGGGCCTGAGCTGATCTGAGGGACACAGGGGACAAAGTACCTGCCACGTTCTGGCCAGGGTTTGCCAGGCAAAAGGTAACAAAGGGCACTGAGCTGCCCCGTGCTGCTGGACGTGAGACTCAGGCTTTGGGCTGCCCATTTGCACACTCAGTAAGAGGTGTCCAGTACCAGCCTGCACGGCTCAGCAGGAGGAACCAAAGCAAAAAGCCATATGGCACTCAGCTGTCTGCATGTCCAGTTAGCGCCTGTCCTGATGAGAGCTGCTCCTGCCAGGCCAGGTTCCTGTGCCTGCCACTGAGGCTGGTCACAATGCAGATTTGTCACCAGGGCCTTGGCCCTGCCACCTGCATGGGCTGCTCTGCCTGCTCGGTGCTAACCACCTGGCAAGTACTGGCCGTCTGCTGGCTCAGCATGAAGGAGTTGTCAGTGGAATTGTCTCTGAGATATTCGCTTGTCTGTATCTCTCTCCAGAACTTGTGGTTGAACTCTTGTTGTGATCCTTTCAGCGCCAGCAATGCTCATACTTCAATAGAGATGCTCAAGCAGGATTGAGAAACCCAGAACTCTGCTCTACCTGCTTTACCTGCTCAGCCTCCCATACAGCCCTCACTTGGCCAAGCTAAAGTAATTTCAGCAACTTGGATGGTTAAACATTTAGCCTTTAGGTCACATCTGGGAGGAAGTTGTAACAGGGCAGCACAGACACAGCCATCTTTATACAGTCCTACAAATTCATAGAATCCTAGAATCACAGACTGGTTTGGGTTGGAAGGGACTTTAAGGATCATCTAGTTCCAACCCCCTGCCATGGGCAGGGACACCTTCCACTCAATCAGGTTACTCAAAGCCCCAGCCAACCTGATCTTGAACACTTCCAGAGATGGGGCATCCACAGCTTCTCTGGGCAACCTGTGCTAGTGCCTCACCACCTTCACAGTGAAGAATTTATTCCTCATACCTAATCTAAATCTGCCCTCTTTCAGTTTAAAGCCATTCTCCCTTATCCCATCACTACATGTCCGTGTCAAAAGTCTTTCTCCAGCTTTGTTGTAGCCCCTTTAGTTAGTGCCTGCTGTATGTGCCCAACTATGAGGGCAAATCCATATGGAGCGATTCGCCCTGCTGCCTACTGACCTGACCCCAGAGGTTTGGATGGGAATATTCAGAGACTAGAAGCAGGACATCCACAACAGATACACCACCCCAAACATGGAAATATTTCTGCCACATCCTCACTGTAGCTGGCTCAGTTTTGACCCTGTAAATGAACAAAACCTAATGCTGGTGAAGGTAGAAAAACTTTTGTCAGGAGCTCAAAGTGTGGAACAAACAAAAGTGTAATAGGGAAGGAGAATGGGGAAAGAGGAAAGGGAAAGAAGGAAGGAAGAAAATTCAACAGAGGTTATATTGTGCATGAGGATCAGGCAGCTTAAAGTGCCATAAAATCTTGTATACAAATGTTCTTGCAGTAAAATGAAATAGCAGCTATTCTCGGGGAAACTGCAGCTACCCTCAATGATTACAGCAACAGCCTGAATGATGCCATATTTTTTCCTATTTGAAACAATTTCTCTCACTAGTGGTATGTACCTGTATCCTTACAAAGTCCTTCAGATCAGCATATCAGGTTCAAGTGGAAACTGTTTGATACAGTTATACCCAGGCTGGATAGGGCTTTGTTCCATAACTGTTTCTCATGGTGAGATAACAGAACTGCATGAGTCATTAACTGTCCATCAAGGCACACACAGGTTTATTCATGACTCTCCTTACCCCTGGGAACAGATAAACAGTTTAGATAGCCCTCAATTAAATCTCTCCAGGACCACCTAGTCACAGATTTGTTTTTGATTTCCTACTTTTAAAAGCTTTTGTCCCTGTCTACCGAGTTCACTACAGGCAAAGTTGGTGCAGTATTACTCTTTTTCATTCAATCCCTGCTTTTGCCAGAAGGTTAGTCAACATCTTGAGTCCTACCCCAGTTGCTCAGACAAAATCTCACTGGTCGCAAAATGAATGGGGCTCATTTCCTCATTTTGTCCCATGGGACAAGAAACATACTTACTAATGCTCCAGGTTACATATGGCTCAGATATACTGCCACAGCCTTCCAGCCTGTTCCAGAGCAGATTTCCTGTATCCCAGACAGCTTTCCATTTAAACAGGCACAGACTTCCTTCCCACCATGCAGGTGGGACCATAAGTACCCATGACCCTGCATTATCGAGCCCATATCTTCTGAGCAGGTCACAAGGGCATAGTGGAAGCAAAGAGGTAGTGTTTAAGCCACCAAACAGTTATTCTTTCATCAGAGCAGCAATGAAACCAGCACTGCACAGATCCAAAGAGGAAACTCTGCCATAATAAGCTTAGATCAGAGTGCAAAGTAGGTGGAAACATGCCAGTTAATGACTTCCAGCTCCTGCATGGAGAGCACAGTGGAGGAGGACAAATGAAGCAGTGTCTGTCCTCAGCTTGAGAAGTCACAGAGCTCCTTTCTTCTAGATGCTCCATTTGTGTATTTGGAGCGGGGGTGGCTTTAGGGATGAATACACACAATGACACATAGAAACATGCCACACATTTGGATCTCAAATCAGACAGGCTTCCACAACATTTTGCACTGTTAATAGTTGGGGTCTCATGTAACTCATTACAGGACAGAGCTATTTCATTAATTCAGATATCACACTGAGTCCTAAGAGCAGTTCTGCTTCTCCCTTGCGGCTGGGAAGGCAGAAAAGAGAGGAAGGTCTGGAAGGCCACCACTTGCACTTGGGTCCCTTCTTTCCTTCCTCACAGATTTCAAACCAGGCACTTCCAAAATCTACTGAACTTGTCACAGAAAAAAGGGCACAGCCACAACTTCATCTTTCACAGGACGATGAGAAATCCTCCAGCATGCAGCCAAGGCATCCAACTAGGACTGCAGGACAAGGGAAGGGAAAGAAAACTACTTCTGTGACCTGTCAGTGGATTAGCACTGAAATAAAGATTGAGCTCCATGATATACAGCCCTCTCAAAATCTGGGCTTGATAAAAGTCCAGGCTCTACCCACGCAGCAGGACCAGTAACTGCCTGGGAACCAGCAACAGGCCCAGGCCAAAGAGAGGCAGGTCAAGAGTCTCTAAGGTTCAACCACCACTTTCAATACACACAACCAAAAGGACTGTACAGATAAACAGCAGGACTGCCTCAGGCCCTGCTACCCCGCTGTGTCATCATCCCACTAAAGAGGGTTGACTGTTCCTGTGTTTCTCAGATGTCTGCCTTTACTGGGCACAGCTCTCTCAATCAGAGAGGGGTTGGGGACTGAAATTCCAGACTCCCACCCTTTTGCCACTAAAGCACCCAACCATGCCATTTCCCTGGTCTTCAGCAGGCCTTCAGATTTGATCTCCCACAGAGAGATGACCTCCCCTGTCCTGCCTCTCTCCCACCCCTCCCGAGGCTGAGAAGCAGGTCCCATCTCTTCTATCCCCTCATCCTGAGAAAGCTGAAGGCCAAGGCATTCCCAGGCAGTCAGGCAGTCTGTGGTGCAGTCTCACTGCCATGCTCAGCAGACAAAGTTGGGGTGCCCTCGCTGGGAGAACAACCCAGTTGGTCACCAGCTAGAGGTCCCTCAGATAAAACCTGCTGAGAGGGAGAAGGGTGAGAAGCAACAGGACTCACACTGACTCCACTCTTGCTGAGAGACACTCTTCAGCACCCTGGGAACTGAAAAAAGGGTGTTCTGGGGCTGAACAAATCCGAAACTTTAATTTTCAGAAGTTTCAGGGCAAACACTTCTGCCTGGCTCTTTTGCAGCACATGAACCAGTTTGAGTGCAGGTTTCCACCCAAAACTCAAAGCAAAACTGCTGGAACCACAGACTTTTACAGCAGCTCCGCTCAAAATCTCTACCTTAGCTCAGGTTTACTAAAAATTCAAATCTCTTTTGTAGGCAGGGCATAGGGTTTCAGGCTGGTGAGGAGAACGGCAGCTGGGGGTTCCAGGGGAAGGACTGAGGCAGAGAACAGGAAACCAGGAGCCCAGCCCTGCTTGCCAGAGCAGCAGCCCATACCCAGTGCAGCCCAGCAGCTCTGCACACCTGCCCCTTGAACCACTACACCTGTTCCTGAGCTGTCAGCATTTCTGAACGTCAGACCCTGAACATGACAATGAGGTTCTTCACCTTAATTACCAGGCCTGTTTGCTGCCCATTGGGAATAAGGACCATAAACTTTTCCAACACTTGCACGGGTCCTTTCCGAGGTTTCTGCTCCCCCTGCTTTGTGGCCACTCTGCCCATGCTCCAGCCATGACCTTGTGCCTTCCCTCTCTGTTGTATTCCAAGCTGGGAGCCTACTCCACTTACTCTGTTCTCCTTATCTGTTGTAAACTCAGCAATGCGAAGAATGTAGGACACAACAGCACTTGGATGGGACACCTGGTGTCAGGAATAGCTTCCCTGGCTCCTCCAGCATGACTGCAGCTTGACAAACCTTGCTTGACAAACACCACTGCAAGCCTTGGAGGATGTGGGAACAACTCTTCCCTTCTGTGAGTTGGATCGGTAGCCCTTCACCCTGGATAAAAGGCTGTCCAGCACTCAGGGCTGCCAGGACCGCCAGAAGCTGCTCTTTGCTTGGGTTTTTTTTTCCCTCCTAAGCCACAGACAGAAGAAAACCACAGAGGGAAGAAAAGCCTTTAATCAGCATTGGGGATTTGGCTACTACACTTCAATTCTCTTTTATTTTTTAAACAGGCAGATCTGTAGCAGAGATAAGCATATTCCTAAGCAGTTTGCTGAATCAGAATCAAAAGAGTACTCAGATTCTCCACTCAAAAGTTGCTTTGATATCTCAGTCTTGCAATTCACTTAAACAGTACATGTAAATGAAGTATATTTTTTTTTCCTCCCATGCTTTTGATGCTGATATTTCTGTAGGAAAAGCTACCTATCCCATCTCTAACGGAATTCACTCTTCTTTGGCAAGCCTGACACTACTGGCTGGTACAAACAGGCAGTCACCTTGTCCGAAGTGACACTGATAGGCAATGGGCTTTGGTGCTCAAGGGTCAGACTGCTAAAGGCCGTCTGGCAAATAACTGCTATTCAAAATACTCTTAAATCTCTGCTCTGAAGACACAATGTAGGCTAAAAAAGAGCCGTGACACAAGAGTCCTGTCTCTAACACAAGATTTTCTCAATGCAGTAAAAATGACAAACTTTCCTACTAAGGGTATTTTTGCTGGCAGAGCAATTCCCAGTTCAGTAAGTTAAATAACCTAAACAGGAAAAAGATCACGTTGATTTAATTATCCACCTACAATGGTATTTTAATGATACAGAAATGGCATAATTTTTTTTTCTTTAACCAGCATTTCATTATCATAAGCTTCTAATGTGGGCCTGGCCTTAAAGACCTGTGGGACAAATTTAAGATGTAAGCCACTTTATGCTGGAAAAATCTGTAACCATTATCCTTTGCAGATATAGAAGCCAGTGCACTCTGCTACATGAAACAAAGGCACTTTGCTTTGGTGTTTTTTAGAGAGGACACTGTTCACTTAACTTTAGCTTTCCCCCTTACAATAGAGAACAACCCTAAAGAGTTTTGCAGACAGCTTTTCAAAATAAACACACAACGTCATGCTGCTGTGGGGAGGAGGGGGAGGACAGGCTCTGCTCCTTGGGGGCAGGAAATGAGTGCTGGGGGAGCAGGAAGCCTCTCAGCAGGGATGGCAGGTCCTTGGAGCACCCGAGCCAGGTCTGGCTGCTCCCAGCCCCACGCCAGCTCCATCAGCGTGACATTGTGTCCCAAACAGCCTCGAAGCCAGGCTTTGTGGGGCATTTCTGAAAAGCTTTTATTAAGGAAAAATCCCCAGACCAAATCAATGCCAAACAAACCAAAGCAAGGCTGGGATTTGAAGTTGCTTCCTCATGGCTTTATGTTTTAAAAATCATCCCAGGATTGGTAGTACTGTAAGATCTGACCCCCTTGGTTACACATATATTGCAGTGGTCTGCAATCCAACAGGGTGCTGTATATCTGTTTTTTATATATGCATGAGCTGAAAGTCCACATTAATTTCTATAGTTAATGACCAAGAGGTTAGTGAAGGGCAGCAAAAGCAGCCTCCATTCAGATAAATGCTGGTCTGAGTTTCAGCAGTGATCAAATGGGAAGTTTGCAAACCAGGCCTGGAAGAGCAACTAGAAGAGGTTGACCTCAGTGTTAAAACATCCTTCCTTGCCTTTTCTCCTTGAAGGGCAGATGGTTGTATGCAATCAGGTTGGGGCAATGATAACAATATTATCATTCCACTGGCTGAAAAGTCCCACCCTGATCAGTTTAAACCCCCTGCAGCAGGACCCCAGTTCACGTGTCCTTGCTGAGGGAGCCAGCACTGCCCCACCACCCATCCTGCCTGCCTGCAGCACAGCTCCTCCAGGGACCTTGGCAGCCTAAGATAGGGGACTCCAAAACTAGACAGGGCAGGGGTTGGCTCTGGCAGCAGGGAATCTGGCATCAGTGCCAAAGCCATGGTCGATACATGCTCTGAGAGGTGGGATTTTGGGGCGCTGAGCCAGCTGAAGAGCAGTCACATTCCCAGCCACAGCCCAGTGTTTGGGCCTGGTTCTGGGGAAAACAGGGCACAGCCCTGCACAGGGCAGAGCCCTTCTCAGGGCTGTGGCAGCAGCCTGGGGGCTTGCTGGGAAGCGGGGATGTCTCTCACACTGAGTGCTACAGCTGTAGTGAACAGCGAGCACCTCACTGCTGCTCCCTTGGCCCCAAGTAACCAAATACCACCCTGCCCTGCTCAGGCTTGTTTTGCTTCAGCCTCCTGCTCTTCTCCCTTGTTCTGACAAGGAAAGGACAGGGCAAAGAGAGGGAAAACATGTTTTCTGCCTTCTTCTGAACAACAGAGGATTCTGCAATACACTGATGTGCGAGGCAGCAAATACCAGGAAGGGCCAGAACAGTGTGAAACCCCTTTGGCCTCCTGATAAGAACTTTACCATTGACTCTATTAGTGCTGTATGGAGAAAGCCCAGGCCCTGTTTATGCAATAGGGGATATATTATGTCCAAACAAGAGGTTTAATTAATGTTGATCATGCCAGTCATAGCAAAGATACCGTATTTCTTCTGTTTAATCAACAAAAAACCTCACCCATTCTCAAACTGTTAAATTCTATCAGAATAAACACCTGTTTGGAGTCTACATTTAGTTTAGAAACAGGGGAGGAAGGCATTTCCCTTGACATTTCCTCTACATAACCTTAATACAACATAATAAACAATTCAGTTATGCTGCCATTGTTACTAAATCTGGCATCAAGGTGCTGCTTTTCTATGAGGGAGAAATCAAGGCATAAATTTTCAAGACATGTTATTGCTCCAGAGCTTTCCTACAACACCATCAAGCCCTTTCCTAGACAGAAAGGCTGAGTGCCTTCAGAGAATGGCACCTGTTTCAGCTCATTTCCACAGAAATATTAATGGAAATGGAAATAGAAATAATAGAAATAGAAATGTTGGTGGCAAGGCCAAGTGGGTAAGAATGGCTCCAGGCTGCAAAACGCTGAGTAATCTTATGTGACGCACAGCTGCTCTGGGTAGGGGCGAGGGACACACAGTCCTGGACAGAAAGGCTTTAGCATCCTGCAGAATCAAGCTGTTACTACTGAATTCCTCTCTTTTGCAATCTGTCAGAGAACAGCTGTGCCAAAGTGGAAAAAATCCCGGAAAGTTATTGAAACATCCTTACTATTAAAGATCTCATGTTTCCACTGCAAATGGATGAAACTCCCAGTGGGATTTCTGGTGTCTGTTAAGGTCAGTGTTTGTGGCATTACAAAATATCAGGCATTCTGTGATGCTGTACTCACAGATTTTGGGAACATTCTTAAGTAAGAGTAGAAAAAAATCGCCACTTGCTTGATGTACTTTACACCACTGCTTGCCCTTAAGCACACAGAACACTAATGTACTGTCCTTCCTGCCACTGCTCACTGTGACTCAGCCTCCTTCCCTTGTGCACATCCCTTCTGACTTCGCCCCAGTTGGCTCTAGTGATTGGGACTACTTAAAAAAGTCTGCCATTGGCTGCATTTGAAATCTCCAATGAAGGGACTGCAGCAACTTTCAGACTGTGCAGCACCCTGCTACCTTTGGCTGAAAGAGCAAATATTCTATTCCTGTTGTTCAGACTGGTAATCACAAACTAAGGGTTTAAAGAGGGTCATCACAACAACCACTGTCATCTTCTTTCATCTCCACCAGTATCTCTGCCAGTGTGGGGGGAAAGATTGCAGACAGCAGAACCAGCTGTGCTGTCTCTCTCTCAACTGTATTGCTTAATTTTTTCCATAATCACTAGTATATAATATCCCTCCTGGGAAACAAAACCTTTTCCATACAGAACTGAGGATCGCTTCAGACTGAAAGGATTCTACCCCTTTCTCATCCCTCTAGAAATGCACTCTGGATAGACAGATTTTAATATCTCACACTGGCAAGGAGAGATCAGACACTAAATGGCATTCCATGCAAGTGAGGACTTATTGCTGTGAAGCTGTTGTTTCTTGCCCAGCCAGTCATAACCAAAGCTTATAAAATTTCCATTGTTCAAACCTGGAATGTCTCACAGACTATGCCTGGACAAGGTAAATCCCAAACCCTCACTCACTGGACTGATGCATGGGTTGAGAAACATGCACGGGGTGGAAAAGTAACCCAAGACTGGGCCATTTGAGCAGGTCCTGTCCAGGGATCTCCAGTGGAGGTTTTAATTCCATCTGTGGAAGTACAGACACTGAGGGGTGAAGTCACTTGCCTTGAGGCATGCAACAATTTAATTGCAGAGCTGGAAATAAAAACGGAGGAATATGAACATGCTGGACCATGCTATAATCAGCAGATGCTATTGCTTCCAAGTTCTAATTAAAGAGCTGTCATTACACAAAAAGCATTTGTAGTTTGCAGTAAAACTGATAAAGCTTAATAATCTGGAATATTGGAGAGGAGGCATATGTTTTTTAAATCTCCCAAAGATGACAAATATACTCTTTTTTTCTTCAGTCTGCCTCAGCCTCTGTTGCTGACTGATCCCAGCTATGAGGCGTCTCTCTGCTCTAACAAATCCGAGATCTTGCCAGTCCAAATTAAGTAATGCTTAAAATATACAGGCTACACTGCAATTTCCTACCTGACACTGTGTGAGAGAAACAGCACTTTAACACTCTCACAGAATAGATAAAACAACCAGTGGGAAAAATAACAAGTCTGGGAGAGAACAGAAGTGGCTGATGTGCTGCAGCTATCATTAACACAGCTGGCAATGTTTAAATGCATGAAAATATAAATGAACCAATTTGGTGTCTTGGGCATGCAAATGCACACACGGACACACATGAATACACACATTTCTCTGCAAAGGGAGCTCCTGCTTCCTGCTAGCCCTGTGCCTAGCACCACCTCAGCAGGCACTTGGCACAGGGTCCAGCCTAGTGCTCAGGGCTGGGCTGCCTTGGTGCTGAAGCAGCTGCTGGATTTTCATGCCCAGGGCTATAAGGAGGCAGGGGCTCAGCACTCCTGAGAGCAGGGCCGTGGGGCACTGTGGGGCTGGTGACACCACGTGTCTGGTGGCACAGGGGCACTGGCTGGGTTCGGCCCTGGCCAGGTGTTGACATGTGCCCAGGCAGTGTGTTGGGGTTGGGGAGAAGGTGTTCCCAGGGTTGCTCAATGCCAGTGCCTCCAGATAAGTGAGGAGCAGCAGGAATAGTCTCTCTGGAGCCCTGTCCAGCCCTGCTCCTTCGGGCAGGCAGCAGCTGAACTCAGGCCATTGTGAAAGGTGAGAGGACAGGGAAGTGCATGTCTCCATGTTTCCTCACAGAAACATGATTTCCCCTCACAGATTTCCCTACAAACCAACAGATACTTGGATTTCTTGCTTCTGGTCACATATTGCTGTGAATCCCAGGGAGGTGGGGTGTGCAGTCACTGCTGGGAACAGGGAGAAGCTTCACTTGGATCCACAGACCAGGTGAGTCTGTGTGAACTGCATCAAGCCACAAGTGATAGAAAGCTGCTACATCCCATAGCTTCCAATATCAGTTTTGCTAAGGAAAAAAAAGAAAGGTGTCAAAACGAGGCTTTCAGCTGAGCTTATTTCCAGGTCTTTTTCCTCCAGGTATGCTGGGATCCCAGGTATCACCTTCCTGTCACCAAAGCCTTCTAGGGCACCAGGCTCAGACCCTGGCAATGACCCAAGGTGAGGTCTGCTATCTGCATGCTGTTGTGTTGGCTCCAAGGAGAGCCCAGGGAGGCTGATCAACTTCCTGGGGTTGAGACAAGCCTGGAGCAGCTTTCAGGAGCATGCATCCGTGCCCTGCCTTGCCTGGGATGGTCAATGCCTGCTGCCAGGAGCAGGAATAGAGCATGTCCTGTGCAGGGAGGTTGGAGACAAGAGACCAGACCTCACTGTTTCAGTTGCTATATAGGCTGTGTTACAGAGGAGCTCTAAGCATTTTGCTTATAATTTGCTCTTGCCTTCTGACTCATGTCCAACATCCCACCTGCATCAGGAGCCTGCTACCTGCAGCCAGCACAGCACCCAGGCCCATTCCCAAGAGGAGGCACAGAAAGCCCCAGGTTCCCCTGGTGAACTCCTGGGGATCCCTGCCTGGCCTCTGGCAGCAGCTGGATAAAGGTGAGCAGACCAGGCCTTCCCAGTGTGGAGAGAGGAACTGGGAATCTTCCTGCCACCTTTGCAAACTGTGCCTGAGAGCTTTGTCCAAACACTTCTGGAACTCTGCCAGGCTGGTGCTGTGACCACTGCCCTGGGGGAGCTGTCCCAGTGCTCAACCACCCTCTGGGGGAAGAACCTTTTTCTAATACTCAATCTAAATGCCCGCGACACAACTTCAGGCCCTTCCCTCAGGTCCTGTCACTGTCACCACAGAGCAGAGCTCAGTGTCTGTCCCTCCTCTGCCCCCCATAAGGAAGTTGTAACTGCAATGAGTTCTCCCCTCAGTCTCCTCCAGGCTGAACAGATCCAGTGCCCTCAGCCACTCCTCACATGGCTTCCCCTTGGGGTCCTTCACCATCCTCATTGCCCTCATTTGATCAAGTTTGACACAGGCTGTGCCAGAGGCAGCCTTTAGTGGTGACTCAAGTCCACATCAGCCCTACAGAAGTGCAGCACAGGCGTGTAGGCACTGGGGCAGCAGTCAGGTCAGAACGAGCCAGCTCCACATCACTGAAAGCACAGTTACTCATAGCACATTCCTTCTGCCTCCATTTTAATTGAGGTTTTTTTTATGGAGCCAAGAAAGGCATCTTAGAAGGTTTTCTCTAAAAGCAAAGACTCGTACTGGGCTAGAGGTTCAGGCAGTGTTTCAGCGGAGCTCTAACAATGTTTACCACAAAAAGAGAGAGAGAAAGAGGAAATGCCTTAAAACAGCACAACCAGAATTATCTGTAAGGTGCTCTGTGTTCAAGGTGGTGTCCTAAGAACAAGGGGCCAGGCACATCAAAGTCTCTAGGAGATAAAAGGGAGAAAAAATACCAGCAACCCCCACTCCTGAGGTGCAGTTGAGGTCTTTGGCAAAATATAGGAGATGAGAGAAAGACTTGTGCAATTGCTCTTTAGACAGCAAACCAGGGCAGGTTTCAGGAGCTACAAAAGAAAAGCCAGTTGTGCTGCAGTGCGTGAGAGACGAGGCATGGGATCATTGGCCTCTGGGGCAGTTGGCTCCCGTGACTTTGATTGGTTCACCGAAGCTGGAGACAGCCAGTTGGCAGGTCAGAGTATTCTCTGGAAAGCAGCAGGATTCTTGCCATGGCCCCTTGCAATGCCCATCCCATTAGTGCGTCACTATGAGCAACAAAGTTTAGACTTACATAAGCTTCTGCTCCTGGTAGATCTAACACAGGGGCTATTCGAGCAGTGCTTGGTCAAAAATCATCTTTGAACAGCCAGTTCTAGGGCCTTTTCAGATTCAGAACTGACCATAAGCATGTGAGCGGTTGAGTTGCAGTCACTGGATTTCTCATAGGCTCTTGTTGTAGAGCTCTCAGCTGTGTCACTGCTGCAGCCACCAGGAAGGTGGCACAAGGTAGAACTGCCATTACACACATGAGTAGCATTTGCTTACCTACCTACAGACAAGCAGAGGCTGCCCATAGGGAAGTTCATGCTTGGCAAAGAGAATTATGAATTTGATTCTAGCAACACTACAAAACTTGTATGCCTCTTCAGAGGAAGGGGTCACCCAAGTCACCAGAGGATCCAGAAAGAGAAATTCCTGGCCCGCACCAGGAAATCTTCAGGGTATGTTGTTGAGATGTGTTTCAGTCCTGATAGGATGAACACCAGGTACAGTGTTCAGGTTGGCATGCCGTGTGCCCTGCCTGGAGCACAGACAGATCCTGTCCTCCTGCTCCGGCCTTCCCAGCACAGGACACTCGGGACAGGGCAGGACTGCAGCACCTCCAACACCTTGCACACCTTCTGCACAGACAAAAGCAGAATATTACACAGGCTGCCCTTCAAAAAGGCACTCAAAATAGAAAGAGTTTTTTTCCTCTGCCCCCTCAGAAATGAAGATATCAAGTGAGAAATCCTGACTCAAGGAAAATGAGCAGGACTTTGCCACTGATTTCAACAGGCCCAGCTTTTCACCCCGAGAGTCTGTCCTGCTGTTGAGTAAGGAGATAAGCTGCCAGAGGCAATAGTCTGGCCTCGGAAATCTGGAGGGGTTTGTTGGCTGGTTGCAGAAGCAGTAAATGCACAGCTCACCCACAGTGCAGATGTAATTTGCCTGCCTTCCAGTTTCAGGAAAGCTGAGGGTTCTGCGTTGTTTATTGTGCAATAGGAAGACATTAATAATCATGCTTGATGATGTTTAAGAATGGAGATAAAATTCTCTATTATCATGGATTATCAGTTTGTCAAAGGGTACACTGGCAGACAGAAGCTTTCCTGGGATGAGGTTTGCATTTCAATGAGCAATCTGCATGGAGAGCTTTCAGCTCCTCTGCCATCAGATCCAGGCAGAAGCAGATCTGAGCTGAAGCATCCTTCCAAGATGCCCTGCAGTGCTTAGAGAGGTTTTATTCCAACCAGGTCATGGTCAAGGCTGTCAAGGCTAGAAATTAGAGACAACCTTAGTTGCAGAAGATGCTATGCTGCAGGGTGAGTAATCAGGGGTTTAGAATAGCATGCTGGAAAGACCATATTTCCTGCTATTTATAAAATGCCGCAGAAATACAAACTGGAAGCACCGGTGTAATGATTAAACCTCAATGCTCCCTCAGACCAAAGGTGCTCAGATCCTTTTCTGTAGGGAACAGTAGAAGCACTCAGTCCAGGTGCCTTGAAAAGACGTCAGGGGCTTTGCTGGGAGTCAGAGGCATTGTGGCAGTATGAAACTTTGCACAGATCTGAACTTAAAACCAAGCCTCAGCATGACAAAGAGATTATCACCCCTTCACATTTTGAAGTCTCTTTCTGCAAGCACAGGAGCTGGATACATCCCTCATTTCCTCATCTCCCTTTACAAAAAAATACTTAGTTTTTGCTGAAATATTGTGCATCAAAGAGCTGTCTCTTTGCTGAGCTACCAAGTATCTTGAGAGTCATGATGGAGTCTCAAGAGCTGATAACGCTGTGCATGCAGCTGAGGAAGCCCTGGGAGATGAAAGGCAAGCCACATCCCTGCTTTGGGCCTTATTTCTACAATCCACAGAACCTGCACAAGGGACAATGTTGGCTGCATAATTTCCCATGGCCCCGAGGAGCTCTGTGCAGGAGCTGGCTGACAGCAAAATCAAATTCTTGTTGTGTACAGCACCAACACTCTGCCAGGCTTTAAAACAGACCTGAGATGCCAGCAGCCACACTGACAGAGTCACAAGACAAAACACCGGCTGCTCTCCGTTTGCTGAAGGAAGCAGTCACCAGCTTGTGTGGCTGCACATGCAGGGAGCATCTGCTGTGTGCTGGGAGTGCCATCGGCTCGGGCACACACACACACACACACACATGCTCACCAGCTACAGCCTTGCACCATAAACACAAGCTGCTGCTCAAGTATAACGCTTGGCTGGGCTCCCTGCCACCTCCAAGGCACCAGAGTGGTTTGGGAACAAGTGGATTGCTGGGATAGAAATAACCAGCTATTATTTCTTATCCCCATTTCTCAGGTAAAGGAAGTCAGTGCGTTGCACATACTGTGAAGACCAGATTCCCTGAAGCAGAAAGGCAGGAGTTCAGCCCTGGTTCCACCTGCCTCATGCCAAGCCTTCTCACTACAGTTTTGGCCCCTTTCTTGATGTGTGATCCCCCACGGACCTGGGGGACAGACCTTGACTTCATATTGAAGCCTGTTCTCTGCCTCTTTAGCCCTTTGTTGTGTAGGCTGGACAACCCTCAGTTCAGTTGTTCCATGCAGAATATGGTGTGGGAGGAGTAGTGCTGTTATTCCTTGTGCAGGGGTTTGCCTTTATTATTTCTGCTGCTCTTCTGTAGTGTGATCCACCCCGTTTCTCAAATACTGTATACAAAGCCCAGATCCAGAGTTTTACCTGTAGCTGCACCTCTGCTGAACGTGGTCAGAGAGTCACTTGTCTGGGTCACACTGGCTACACTGCTGTTTGTCTGAGCCTGTGTGACAGTGCCCTTTCACAGTCCCCTGCTGTGTAAGGGGAATGT
Organism: Pomatostomus ruficeps; assembly: GCA_013400735.1. Lineage (NCBI taxonomy): Eukaryota > Metazoa > Chordata > Aves > Passeriformes > Timaliidae > Pomatostomus > Pomatostomus ruficeps. The sequence continues at coordinate 370,305 of VYZT01054259.1, forward strand.
ACAGTTCCACTGCATCTAGGCAAGGCAAAGGCAGCTGGGAGCTCAGGGAGGCAAGTGCAAGGAGCACTCCCTGACTATATCCCCATTTATCTCTGTGTCTGTTTCTACATGGCAGGGGAAGAGGAGGTTTGAAAAGCATTTCCCTTTGCAAGTCACAGTGACCTGAAAGCGCCACAGCAAGCCGAGCCCCAGCAGAGTTGCCTGCACCAGACAAAGAGCAGCGATGACTGTGGCTGCCCACAATGATTGGAGGCAGCAGAGCCTGCATGCATTTGACAGACAAAACCCTAATAGACCAAGCACGCAGCGTGGGTTGACACAGCTGCCACCCTCTTGCTGGCTCTCTGCTCTCCACTGAAGTGCACAGTTTGTGCTTTGCTGTGAGGGCAGATGAGATGTGCTGGTGGCTGGGCTGCACCTTCCCTGCTTCCCTCACCGGGGCTGAGCCGCCCCAGAGCAAAGGGGTGAGGTTTAACCTGCCCCTCTCCACCTCCCCTCGCTGCCCTGGGGCAGGGGTTGCTCTCCCCAGTCACCATTCCTGTTCGACAACACTGGTACACTGCCAGCCTCCACAGATGGCCGTGGAGCAGGGTTTTCAATACAAGAAACAGTTGAAACAACAAAACCCTGCTGAGGCTGATTCAGCTCGTGAGCCTGCATCCCATTAAGAAGTCATTTTTTCCAGTTGTTCAGCACAGGAACCACATGGTCGGGTAAGGCTTCTGGCCACGCTGAATCAGCTCTCCCAGCCTGGCTGCCGGCAGCCAACTTACTCCAAACTGGACCAAAGTTGCTCCTTCTACTCTAAGAAACAAGTCCTTGTGAAAACAAGTCCTTGTGACAAGGGCTTCCAGCCAATTGAATACTGAAGTCACCCTGGCCATCCAGTTCCACCCCCCAGCAGCCCTCTCCAGAGCACGCTGCTGCCTTTCAATGCTGATGGAGACCTGCCCACTGCGAAAAGGAGGGAGTTTCTTAACGTCCCCAGCTGGCAGGCTCCAAACATGGTCTGCAAAACAACAGCGGCGGCTGTGAGGCTGTGGGGTCCAAGGGGCAGCACAGCTCCTGAGGAGTGTAAAGGAGGCAGCCAGCTCCTGCACACCATCACACTCCAGAGCCAGGGCAGACAGATTAACTCGACTTTTCCCCCTCTGTATCAGATCCTGGACTTACATTTTCTCACAAGCAACTTCACACAAATCTTGTCCTTTTGAGACACGCTAAGTTATAGTACTAAAAGATTTTCAAATCCTTGTAAAACCTACAGCTGGTAGAACAGCTCTGAAACTGGTTTTCTCCTTGATGACTGCTGAGCTTGTTGCTGTCCATGAAGCGATGCAGTCTCTGCCAGGATGTGGTCTGTGCCATTCTGCATCTGTGTCATCCACAGAACATGCTAGACAGAAACAGTCATCAGCTGGGAGATTTCAAGCAGGACTTTATAGAAAAAAGAACGTATTTTTTAAAGGTGAGTAGATATCCCTAGGAATTCAGAGACCACAAAGTAAATTAGGAATTAAATTCCCATCCAAAAGGATAAGTGATAGGAACTAAATGTAACTACACCTTTCAGGACTGTCTGCCTTTGAAAATGTGTCCTTTAGTCATTTAGCTCAGGCCACAGTTGCTTTTAATTTGGCTTGGGAGGCTTTGACTCATAATTATTACTGATATATACTGGTATATACTGCTCTGAAGTGAGGCACACTGAATTGTGCGTTTTAGTAACAATAGGATAAACATTAACTGGGTAACCATTTTGCAATTGTTAAGCAAAGTCTAGAGATAGGGGAGTTTGCTTAACAAAACTGCTCAGAGGAGTTTGCCATAGCCCTGGACATACTTTTAAGTAAAAGTCATTACCAGATTGCCCTGGAATCACATGAAGATGATGATGGTAGAATTACCAAACTGTTTGAGGATTTGACCTCTGAAGCAGACTGATGAATGGTTTTGGATTGAAAACGAAGGCTCTTCTCCACTGTGCAAACACCTACCTGTTGGAAACATACGGAGCTGTGTAAGTGATAGTGCTGGATCTGATAGAGATTGTGGAGCTGATCCAGAGACACGGACACAAGCAGGATCCTTCCTGTGCTCTGACACGGTTTCAAATGTTAACCATGAAGCTCCGGATGACCCTTGGGTGTTGCACAAGCTACTAACCTTTAGAGCAGCCCAAAATGTCCCTCTCACTTTCATGGGGCTCAGCCTCCATACCTCCAGATTCCTGCTGCTTTTTTTTTCTATTTTCTTTCACATTTGAGAGTTACCCAAAGCACCCATGTGACGAATGCTAGAGGCATTTCTGTACTGCTAACACAGTTTCCCTGGAAGCACCAGCACTGGCCTGATGCTGCACTTCTGCACATGTGCTCAGGTGTCACTGCCTTCCCTGGCAACTGTGCAGTGCCCATGCCACGGCAGAAAATTAAACATCATGTTTGGGTGCATTTTGTTTTTGCCAGATTATGATGTTTGGAATGTGGATAGTATCGTGTTACAGAATAGTGTCTGATCTAGATAATCTGAAGGCAGATCAGTGCTAATCTCATACCGATCCATGTCAACATGCTCACTCATGTCTCCCGGGTTAGGGAATGAGGCACTTTTCCTTCAGCCTGAGGCTGGACCAAAAATACCAAAGGGGCGCTGGCAGAAACTGCAATTATAAATGAAGATATCACAAAAGCAGCCCTGCATAAAACCGAGGTCATGCTCTAGGCTTGAGCTGGGTGGTGCATTTAGAGTTACTGAATAAAACAAGTACAAAATTTACCAGTATCACTGGGAGACATTAGCCCTACCACAAGCCATTATAACAAAACTATAAAGTGTTACAGTATGTGGAGGACCATGACACAGTAAAAAAACCCCCAGCAAAACAAAGAAAACCTCAACAAGTCATGCATACTTAGGATTTTTTACTGAAAGAAATTTAAAACTTGGTTTTACCAATTTTCTAGAACAGGATAGGAAGTTTTTGGCCCACATGAAAATGCATATTTTTAATTTTAGCTATGAACTACATAATATTTAAACACTGACATAAAAAGTGAATCATCTCAGATATTTTTCTTTCTTCAGACTAAGTATATATTTTGGAGATGGGCCACTGGCTATCCAGTAAACAGTGTACTTCACTAAATGACCCATTTCCTCAGCCAGACCATTTAGAGGAGATATTCATTTGCTTCCTGTAAGTAACACTTGTGGAAGAATTTTCCACTGTGAAGCAGGTCAAGAGCCAGCAAACAGCCCTGAAGCTCTGTGCAAAACCCACAGGGCAGAGCAAGTTAGAGAACACTTACACTGAAGCTGCAGAAATGGGAAAGCTGGAATGGCAGAGCCAGCCCAGCACTGGCCGGATACATTTCTCTGGATAGGAGGCAGTAGGAAAAGTTTAACAGGAGGGTATTAAGAGAATCACGTTTTTTCCTAAAGCTCAGAGGCAGTAGACTGTATAATTGTAGAGGCCTTCCTATAGCAGCAGGATTTGAGACCTGACCCACAGAAACAGGCAGTGTCTGGTGCACGGTGCTGTCACAGCAGGACAACTCTTGTTCCTGCTGCTTTCTCCTCCCAGCAGCCCTCACACATCTGCTCACTCCATGGGGCCATGGAGTTTCTGCAGGGTTAGCTTCACATTAAAGAAAAAACCCCAAGAAAACAACAAAAAAACAACCTTAAGTGTTCCAGCTCTCAAGTGTTACAGTACTAAGGAGCAAGGACTCCCAGCACGAGAGCAAAGGCTGCAGTCTTCACAGCTCTGTAAGGAGAACCACCACGGTGGGTCAGGCTGGATCAGACCCACAGTCAATCCACCCTAACCCTGCTCCTGACACAGGCCAGTACAGGACAGCAAGGAAAGAGCAGGAGAAGAGGGTGGAATCAGGAGGAATTCAGTGGCATGTTTCTTCATTCCCCTGGAGATGCTAGAGAAGATCAGGACTGGAGCACAAACGAAGGCACACGACAGAACTCTGCAAGGTGGTCAAATCCTCTTCCATTTCCACTTTGCCTGTATCCAATATTACTTTTGTCACAGACAGCAAGGCACCTGCAGCTCACTTTTCATGTCTCCTGAAACACTGAAACCCTGGTGAACCCTCACATGTCCTGGATTTCCAGAAATTCAGGATTCCCAACAAATGTGCAAAATGTCCCCTTATCCCCTTGGAGAAGACCTCTAGGTGGAAGAAGGGACACATCTAGAGGGAGGTCTCCTGCTTAGAGCAGGGTGGAATCTTGCTGTTAGACCTGACTGAAAAATGCCCAGCAGACATTGAACAATATGGCCTCAGAACCTTCTGCCTGTTTATGGAAAAGTTTTGACAAAATGATGATATGACAAAAGACTTTAAGCCAATCTGAGGTACTGGGAAGAGTGACAAGTGGGTGCCATTGTGAGAAAGCTTAGGAACACTGCAAATTCAACAGTACTCCTAAACTGCAGATGAAATTGGACAATTACAGCTTTGTACTTTCAATCGAGAACTCCACACCTTGTCTTAAGACTCCTCAGAGTGCTTTCTTCTGTCCCCAGAAATGCTCTGTCATGGCAGCTAGTTTTCCTCCATAAGCTGATCTCATGCAAGCTATAGCCTCACAGGGGTGGTGATGTGGTCAAACATAATGCAAACAGCCATAGAAGTCTCTCGCCGTGATCCTACTGGCATTTGGGTGAAGATGTCCATGCCAGTTCAGCTAGTGAGTGATGGGGATGCTAAAAAGTAACAGCTTCTCCAGTCTTTGGTGTGAAAAGGAGCTGGTAGGTACCTTTACAACATTTTGAAGAGATGGATGCTGACTATTAAAGTCAAACTTTTTTAAAGAAACATAACATTAAAAAAAGATAAGTAGTCATAAATGGCAACCCCCACAGCAAGGAGATGGAACTAGATGGTCACTAAGGTGCCTTACAATCCAAACCTTTCTGTGATTCTATGAAAATAAAAGAGAAGAAAGCATCTTAAGTTACTACATTCCACTGTAGTCACTGTTGAACACCAGAGCTCTTTCACAGCTTTGTTGTCTCAAACCCAGCGAGGTAAAGGATATGCTGTGCTGTGTTTGTTCTTTGGGACATTATACTTCCTTTTAAAGATATAATCTGGAATGCTTATGAGGTGTTACTTAAGAGGAGAAAGCACACATAGTAGAGAAAGTCATACATTACAAATAATAAATAAAGGAATAGAGCTGAAGTGTTAGCAAAAACTTACACTACTACAAGAAAAAGGGCTTAAATACTGAAGTAATTTCTGAAAGGCTCCTAGAAGTATGCATATGGACAAATCATTCAGGAATCCCATTCTCTGACTGTTTCATTAGATTGGGCTCCTAACCGCCTCTTCATTGCCTTTTCCAAATATAATATTTTCTATGTAAAATGTCTTTCTGAGCAGCATCCTTCTATATTTCTTTAAAAATAAACTTCAGGTAACCATTCAAAGCCTTTGAAAGATCTATGACTTGGAGATAATCCAGGTTTTTTTATCATTATAGGAGCAGTTATAGTCAAAAGAAAATAAAAACAGAGCCTACCAATGTCTGATTGAAGTAAGAATCAGACTCACATTTCACTGCACAGATGAGTTTTATCACTTTTTAATGTAGGCTATTGTTGCCTAGCTTATTCACTCATATTGCCTTCTGGAAGAAGATTAATCTAGAATATTTTTACAGAAATGCAGTGTTTACACAGGGCTTCTTGATGCAGTGTTTGAACCCAGAGAGTCCAGCTGGAAGTGTGCTGTCTGCGACATTTACCGTCCGTCATTTGAGAGCCTGACATCAATAACAGCAACCTGCAGCTCCCAGCTTCTCGCGTGGCCCTAGCTGAGCTGAGGGGCTCTGTCAGCTGGCAGGGCTTCAAAGCACTGCTAGAAGAACTTTATAGCAAAACTAGCTAATTACCATGGTCTGCAGCCAAGATGGGCTCTCATATATTATTATATTGTCAAAAAAGTAACTGTGGCATCCCTAAAGATCTGAAGAAATTCCCAAACTAATCACTGTTGTATATACCCAGTTACATAGCAGAACATTAAAACACTATGATATTTCAAAGCTGGGAAAAAAGAATTTAAAAAAAGAAAACCCCTAAATACCTGACATCACAAAAATTCATTGTAAGGGATCAAAAGCAGCTTTCAATTTGACAGCACATCACTGTCCTCCCACACACCCACTGAGCAGGAGCAGCCCCTTCACTGCCAGCCATTGCTCCACATCCCATCCACCAACACTTCCAACTCCCTTTGTCCCGTGGCCAAGGCTTTGCTGAAGGAACACCATACCAGCTATGGGGTACAGCATTTGCCCCAAGGTAATTCCCTTTAGGGGATTTATTCACTGCAGCATGTGGGAACAGCACTGGGGGAAGTCATTGTCACTTCAGCCCTGACCATCCACCATCCAGAGTCCAACCTGAGCTGGCAGTTTGGGTGGTGACACAGCCCCGTGAAAGGACACAGTCTCTCTGCTGCTCTGTCACCTTAGAGCCCACACAATACACACATCAGCAAGACCCAACAAATCCTTCCCACCAATGTGCCCCAGTTTTTGTGCAGTGATGCCTGTTAGGGTACTACTTCATGAGTACTGTTTCTGGCAACCTCCTCATTGGGCAATGTCCTCCAGCCCGCCAGGGATTCTCTGGAACCACAGCAATAACAGTGTCCCAGCATTAACAGAAGGAAGTAGAGATAAGAGGAATTCAGTTTAGACAAAGTGATGCAGCAAATTGACATCAAACAGGGCCAGCACCTTTGTATCTTGGTTTCTTGGTAAATGCTTTGAAACCAACATGTTCCTCACCCTAATTCCCATCCCTCTGAAAATATTAATTCATTGTTGCTTTCAAATCAACTTTCGTGTGAGGCTTTGAAGCACTTGGCAGTAATTCCTGATGACATTAATTTAACATGGTGCAAATCCTGAAGTATGCACCAGGATACAGAATGGGTTATCTGCTGGTATCTGAAAGCACCAGGAACACCAAACCCCAGCCCAGCACATCTTAAAACTGGACACATCCAGCTGGGCAGACAGCACACAGCTGAGCAAGAGCTTCTGTACAATCAGCCTTAGAGGAGTGCAGAGCTGAACCCTGGAGCCAGCTCGTCTTGTAGAGGATGGAGAGGAAAATGCTGCCCAGACCTGATGACCCAGAACTGCCTGGGAGAAGGCTGGTGGTGCTACAGACACACAGGTTTCTTCTTGCTTTTTCGATTTCGTTCACAAGGTTAAGGATGCTTGGTACTCGTATATACTGAGAATATGGTCCAAACACTCCCTACCCAAGTGGTGAAACATTATTCTGTGTATCCAAATTAATCCTTATTAAGAGGAAGCTGGAACAAGTTTCTTATGTAAGGGACTTGCATTGATACTTGCATTTCAGATAAAATGGGGCAAATTTATTTATGCTTTTAAAAAGAAACAGAAAATGCCCCACGACCCCAGTCTAAAAGCAAAGCACTACTAAATTGAAAAATTTGCTGTGAGTCACCTAAAGCAGACCAGGGAATCCCCAGAATTTATTCTGCTGGAGAGTAGAGTCATGGATTGGCATAGAGATCCGGGAAAGGCACAGAGCTGGGAAGAAATCCTCTGTCTTTCTCTGGAACAATTAGCAGCTATTGGTGTACGTCTGTGAGCTGGGAGATGCAAATGAGTCCTGAGGGACTGTGGGCCCATATTCCAGTTACCCTGTGGAAGGAGTGACTTGCAGCAGCATTGGCTCTCCTGGAGAGAAGAACAACTCACAGTACAACCAGGTAATAACCCTGTTATTCCTTCAGTATTCCTTCAAAACAAACTCAAACCCCCACCAGGCTCAGGCCTGCAGTGAAAAGGCTCTAATCTCACCTGTGCATGCCAGAGCAGGCTGGTACACAGACAGGGCACCAACTGGTTACAGTGCCCTGGTGGGGTAAAGCCTCTGCTGGGAGGAACTCTGAACGCTCCAGCTGCTTGCACATGGCAAATACAGCACCAAGCCCAAGGACAATGGCACAATGGGATATTAATTTACATCCTGACATGTTGCAGCCAAGCAAGAAGGGCAGTGAAAGCAGGCAGAGGGAAGAGTTGCTCAAGGAGGACTTGGAGATGTTAAGACCTGAAAGTCCAGCGAGAGCCTCACCACAGAGTGGCCATCTGCACATGGAACCAGAGGGGAAACAAACCCTGGGAGTTAACAAGGTGCAGGGGTGAGGCAGAGAACTGAAATAAGCTGCCTGCAGCAGAAACCTGTCAGCCCAGTTAAAACCCAGATGAAGCTAAGTCTTGGCTTTAAATTAAGATTTACACTGCTTTTTCTCCCATGTTTCTGAGCCTACAGAAATCTTACCCCATTGCACTGTTATTTCTTTAAAAAGTGATTAATACAGTTTAGCTTGCCTGAAAGTACGGAGGAAGATCAGTCTAGTTAGTTCAGAGAACCGTGGAGGCTCGTGCAAGACCACATCACATCAGCCTTTCTCTCTTCAGTTCCCTCATAAAACACTGGAAAGCTGCGTTGGCTTTAACAGCCATGGGCATTTATCTTGGTCACAGCTGTATCAGGTTGCTACGGCCACAGGAGAGAGAGGGGGAAGGCAACGTGATGCCTGGTGTCGCATTGTGCTGCAGTTCAAAGGAAACCAGCTTCTGTACAGGAGAAAGCAATTAGCTGGGAACAATGTGGATGTCCGTAAGGGCAGTGGGGGTAGGAGCCTTGGGCTGCATCCAGTTGTGGCTGGGAGGGCTGACTGAGCAGGCAGTTGCTTGGCCAGCTAGGACAGGAAAAATAAACTGCCTCATTTTGTACTTTTACCTCTGACAGTGTCTAAATAACATGTCTACCCATCTAAGTTTTCTACTTAAACACAGTTAAAATAAGAAAAAAAAAAGTAAAACAGCTACCAGAAAAATCCCATAGTGAATGAATCAGAGTTGCTAGAGATTATTTTCAGGCACCAATTTAACTGGATGCAAAGGCAACTGCAAGAGCAGCAATCTCAAAATAGCAATGTTTTACAGGTCATGATGCACTAGAGCTCACTTACATGGCTGTCACCTCTCAGTGAAGCACAGCTGCTGGGGCTACAGCAGAAATTCCCCTGCAGCAACATAAGGTCTCCCCACGGACTAGGAGTGTGTGTGTTCACTCAGCCAGTTCCTGTGGGCTGTGTTGCCCTGACGAACTGGGGTGCTGTGTTACCTGCACTAACCAGCACAGAGCTGGCTGAGGTATGCCTGACATCCCTACCTGCCAGGCTTTACAACTGTTGGCTTCCCAGAATACCAGTCCTTTCTTCCTTTTGCCTGCTCAGACATGTTTTAAGTGGCTTGCTGCATTTCATACCACTTCAAATGGGTCTGTAACAGCAGGAGGAACTTAGTAATACCTGGAACCAAAGACTACTCTGTAATCTCAGTGCAAAACTCCTTACTTCATATATTATCTAAAAAGATTGTTCACAATGGAGGAGTCAGAGATTAAGTGATTTTCCTTTTCTTTCAGTCTTTCTGAAGAGCTTTATGTGACTGCATCCCACAATGGCAGCCTGTGCTCACTGCTGCCTTGGAGTGCGTTGTTCTCTCCCAGATGGATTCCAAGCGACGGCGAGGGAGCATCACGAACTGTATTTTAGAGACTGGGAAACCAGAACACGGATCCATAAGGTCTCTGCCCCAAGGCCATCCACTGAAACCACTGACCGCTCTCCTGGCTGGAGTGGAGCTCCCAGCGCACGCTGAGTCCCAAACACAACAAAGGAAAAGCCATGCTGACAGCCCTCCTTTCAAGCTGGACAACTCCCTCAACAAAAGTTTCGTCAGAAAGTCTCGCTCCTCCGCATTGTCCCTGAGGATGCTCCCCCTGCAGATGGCTGCAGCAGGGAGCTGGGTGCCAGGGCCAGACTCCTGAGCAGCACCAGCAGGGCTTGGGACACAAGGCTGGCTTTGAACTGCGGGGCAAACACAAGCTCAGGTTGTTCCTGCGGCTCTGAGTGGAAAACCTCACTCCAGCAGCCAGAAGCAAGGCCTTAGAGCACAGAGCACAAATCGTGTTGTGGCAGGAGAGGCCTCCAACATGTGGCCCTCCAAGCTCTGCTATGACTGGGGGCTGTGAAACACTTGTCAAGGGTTGGTCTTTGTTAGAAAAGCTTGCAAGCAACATTTATAGGAAAACAGCTGCTGTAAACTCTGCAAGTCCAGCTGCACACAGTAGTTACAGGTATAAAGACATAAACAGTAGCTCCAAAACCAATTAATTTTGACTGGAGGAGGGGGGCAGCTGCAGTGGCAGATCTGGAGGAGCCTCTGGAAAAGCAGATGGTTCTGCTATGAAGGCAGGAGCTGGAAGAAGGCATTTGTCCCAGTCCCTCCCAGGCCAAGCCAAACATAAGTATACCAGTTCTCAATAGATGAGTGACCAGAGAGGATTGGTGCTGTATTGGTTTAAAACCACTTCTTCAGCTACACTGGTGCAAAGCTGTTTGCAGGTCAAGCCTCAGAAAAAAATATTCCTAAAGTGCAGTTTCACTGGAAGAACCAGAAACTGGCGTGAACTCACTGCTCTCATGTGGAAGGTGATACTCCTAATCCCTCAATCTCTGCTTTGCTGCCTTATTTCTGTTACCAAGAATGGCAGCCAAGCAGCTCTTGGGGTACAGCCTGCAACTGCTCCACAGCAGCTGCCCCAAATGCAGCCCGGGCTGTGACATGGTGCAGCCAGAGGCTGGCACAGGACCATGGCTCCTGCCCGACACTCGCAGCCCAGGTGGCCCACAGAGGGTGAAGAGGTCTCTGCAGCTGCGCTCTGCTCCCCCAGGCAGGTCCCTGGGGAGGGTGACCTCATCCAGACTCTGTCTGCCTCCACTGCCAGGATTTCTCCCAAACATCTGAATACCTGTGTCAAACACGTATGTGCAAGACAATCAACCACACAAGCAGTTGTTGCTGATGTCAAGGTCATCTGAAGCCACACGATTTACATCTGTTAGCTAGAAAGCCTGCAGGTCATATTTGCCTGGGGCAAAAAAGAGGCAAGAATGAGGATGCATTATGGGAAGGATTGCTGACCTCGCAGAGAAGAAAGTGCAATTCAGCGCTAAAAATATTGGTAACACAAGGAGATCCTTGGAAAGGTTCTCCTCTTATGCCAGTGGGCACTGGAGAGGTGTCAAGAGACGGATTCCTACAGGAGCAAAGCATGCCAGCACAGCACAGAAACTGATCCTATGGGCACAGACACAGCTACTAAATGCAAAACGTTTGCAAAAACACAAGCTATGGCCCCCAGGCTGACCACAACCTGTCCAAGACCTGCCCAGTGTGTCACACAGCCACTGCCACGCTGGGTTCACAGACTGCCTTTGTGCCGACAGCCTTGCAGAGAGGTGCCAGGCTAAGGACTCCAGCTGCGCCTGATGTGCCTCAGGAGAGCAGCTCCCTGAAGCATCTCCTCAAACACTGGGAAATCTCCAACTGCAACACACACCCCTGTGAGCTTCTGCTGAGGGTGGGGGAGGCTGAGCAGAGGAACTTCAGTGGGAAGGTGTAACTTTCTGTGATTAGTAGCATTCTTAGTGCAAAAGCAAGAATAAACCTGGACTGGAATCTCCTCTTGGACTATCACCTATCACCAGCAGCTCTCTGCACTGTTCTACTCTCCAGGTCCCAATTCATCAGCTGAATTTACACCTTAACTGGGTCATTTTTTGCCCTTAACACAACACAGCACCAACTCCGGTGGCTCCTTTCTCTGAGGAAGAAGGCCTTTCCTTTTGTAAGACTCTGCATAACCCTTCCAAGGGCTCAAATAGGTCAGTGTTTTTCCTAAGCTCTAAACAGAAATGAAAACATAGACAAATTGCTATTTGACCAGCTATGCAAAACAAAACCTCCTTCAGCAGGGTATGATTTGTGGATTAAAGTTTTTTCCCTTGAGCTCAATGCGACCCAAAAAGCTCTTCCGGCAGCTTATGACAATTTAGCTAACCCCAATCCTTAAAAGACTTCTCTAGCTCAGCACACCAAGGACGCTCTTTGTCAGGGGCTTTCCAAGAGCCCTTGGCAAACCTGCTGCACACAGGGCACAGTCCAGGCTTCTGGGCTTCCCAAAATGCCCAAGATGCCAGTGAGAACTCAGGGGGTTGATGTCAGGAACAGAACAAGCCTGGGCATTATTTCACTTTGAAACCCTTTACCTGTCATCTGGAATCTCAGCATGTTGTTCCAGAGGCATGGAAAATAGGGGGTTTCAGTCAGAGCATGCTGCTCCTCACACCCAGGCTTTGTGAGGTCCTGGAGAGGCTGCAGCAGCCCCCTTGGGTAGGCTGAAACTGGTCAGTGAAACAAAAGTGACAGAAAACAACTCATAACATCCCTCCTGATTGCCAGCTGCTTCTTCACAAACTACATTTCTTTCACTCTCCAAGACATGCATGAACATGAGACTAAAATGTGTGCAGTTCAAGGGATTAATCAAAGGAGGCCATGAATTTGTTGGGAGAAAGCAGACTACAAGCCTGCAGTAATGAAAGACACAGACATTGCTATTAAACACTGTTACAAGCTTTTTTGGTAATTTTTGTCCATTCATAATAGTGCCATGTCATAGCCCTCCTAAACCACAGAAAATATTATCATGATGTAATCTTACCAGTTTCACAAACAGGAATGAAAATACCTGCAAGTTTGGATAGGCAAACAGAATATTTTCATTATATTAATCTAAAGAAAAAGATAAACTCCACAACCAGCAGAAAATGCATTCACATTAACTTATTTGTAATGGAGCTACATATTGTTAAACAACCCAGAATTATGAGCTCGAGTTCTATGAAAACATATCTGTGGCTCCTTGGAAAAGTAGAACATCACATAAAAGTACTCGTAGCACACACAGAGTTAACCTCTGTGTGCTGCCCTCTCAAACAGAACTGGTTTTGAGATGTATTTGTTTAAACAAGTTAAGAGAAATGTCAGAGGCCATTTCACCAACAGCACATGACGACAGCCTCCTTCCTCCTCTATCAGCAGAGAACAATCACACACTGGGCACCAAGGGCTTACTGATGTTGACTCAGAGCAGGAAAATCCATCCAGAAAATACATGCAAATGAAGGAAAGACAGACTCTGTATTCTGTTTTCCCCCTCTTCCTCCTCTCTTCCCTCAAACCATGTGAGCTAAGCCGAGCCTGCCTGTCCTGCTCCTGCTGGAAGAGCCCCATGGAGGAATTTGGCACATCGACAGCCTCATCAGTTCCCACAACTCCCATGTGGGCACTGCTGGTAAATCGGATGTGTGGACAAATCCTAGCGAAAGTTAATGGCCTCTGGTTATCTCAGGGCAGAAAATCATCTTCCAGGAGCGTCAGGAAACAGCACATCATTCCAAGGACAGGCATGTGCATAAAGAACAAGGGCTCTTACATATGCTCCAACATGAGATTCTCTGTGACCACATGGACAAAGCATTCTGGTGTTTCCCTCCAGCCACAGGGCACATGGGAGGCCACCCTCCTTCAGCTCGCAAAGGACCCAGGGCCACAAGGCTTGTTAAGTGTAGAGCATGATAAGGGCCTGCAGAGAATTCCAATTTTTTTTCACTGCTGAAAATTACACTGCCAGTGGCTTTTCTCTGCCATCCTTTCCCAGACGGATCCATTGCCTGTCACAGGGGCTCTGCAGCACCTCTCCTCACTGCAAATGGACAAACCACTCTGAGAATACCACCAGCCTCCTAACTCTCTCTAGTTTTTAAGAGCAATGCTTACTCAAAACAAACTAACAAAAGAAACGCCACTTCTGAAATTTCTGATTGCGTTTAGCTTTTTATTTTCAGGACGGGATAAATACCAGGTGAGATGCAATGGGTTATTCTGATGCAGTACCATTTAATTTCTTTCAAAAGACTTAGCCATAAATAACTGAATCCTCCCACCTCTTCCAGGAACACCAGCCTGGCTCGAGCCTCAAGCAAAGATGTCATAGGTAGGTCACTGCTAAAGTCAGGAGAGTTCACCTATTCTCATTAAGGAGAGTGGAGGGTTCTACTGAGTCGGTAGTGGTAATCAGAGAAACTTATTAAAACATCTTTCTTCTCCCTGCCAGTGCAAGACTATTTTCTGTTAGTGTTTTATAGTCAACCCCTCTTTTCCATGTATTTTCTTTAAACTTACTCTCCAAAAATTTTCATGGTAGCTATTCTTTATGTACAGCTTATACTCCAGAAGGAAACCAGAGGCTGAACAAGCTCTGTGTGACCCCATCTGCACCATGAAATGAGCCAGAATGCTTTTCTCAGAACTGTGACCCTGCGAAGATCCCTGGAATCTTGAGCTGCTTTTCCCTGCTGTAAGCACCAGCCACCTTGCAGCTGAAGCCCACTGAATTAGTGTCAGGGCAAGTGAGGGGAAATTTATTAACAAATGAATTCCTGCTCTTACAAACCACTTCCACTGCACTACCAGGGCTTTTGATGGATCATGACAGGATAAGCCATCTCCATTCCCAAGAGTGCAGTTGAAGGCTGGATTTTCATGATTGCTGAGCTTTTACTGCAGCTCCCATGAGCTGCAGCAGAAGCTGTGAGTGTTCAGTTCCTGTGAAGGCAGGGTACACACCCCAGCTCTGACAGGAGGCTCCAGATGCACTCAGTGAGCTTCAAACTCCTGCTGTGAGGGGCAAGGGTGAGTACATGCTCAGGGAAACCTATTCCAAAGTGTGGCCTTGGGCCCTGAGCGCGGGGCTGCCCTGAGCAGGGCTGGGAACAGGCTGCGCCTGCCAAGAGAGGCTTGATTCCAGGTCCTGCCCTGGTACCTGCACTTAAAGGCAGCCAGGAGTGGGGAGAACATGCCAGGTCTGGGGTGCTCTGGGACATGTTTGATCACAGCCTTAGCCTGCACTGATCCACGACACAACTGGAGCAACAAGCTGATGTGCTTGTGAGGGCTGGACCCCTGCAACTCTACAGAAGCAGCAATTTCAGACCTAAATTTAATTGGCAAGAGGAAGATTTGATAGACATCTGCTTTCAGTTAGAAAGTGCTTTAGAGAGAGAACGTATACTTCAAAGTAACTCTCCTGCATCACCTACAGTTCCTCCTTCTTATCTAAATGCAATATCAGCAACCCAGCTACTGATGCTCCACAGGGGTTTAATTATTTGCAAGAAATGACTGTTTGCTGCAGCCAGCAGACAGTGCTGGGTAAGGTCCTCTGGGATCAGACTCCAGGCAGCTTTATGGCTTGACATCAGAAAGAAATCACCTGAAAATCAGTCTTCTTGTACATGATCAGATAAATGCAGTTGTCAAGCACAAACCTGAAAGCTCTTCAGTGAAGAAGAGGCAGCGTTATTTTTTTTTTCAAATGCTGATACAAATTATGAAGTCAAAATGAACTCATGAAGCACTTTTCAAGCTCTAGTGTCTGCCAGACTGATCCAGACTTCTGTGGGAGGTCTGTTTTGAACAAGGCTATTTTCAGCTATCCACCTGGGGGAAAAAACCCAACACACACACACACTCACACACAAAAAAAAAAAAAAAAAAAAAGGACTTTGTCTCAATATACTCTAGTCCTACCATGCTGACTGATGTGTGATAAGATTTCCAGAGCTCAGCAGGTGTTTAGGGAGTAACTGCAGCCACCCATTCCATGTAACAATACACAACCACAAGAGGAAGATCCGAAACAGCAGTCAAGGGAACAAGAGTGTAGAAAGGTAAGAGTGAAGATGAACGATGACAATGGATGAAACTTGTGCCAAACATGATTTACAGTAGAGAAACTGAATTCTCTTTCTGGGTAAGAGCAAGTGGATGGGTCCCTGTTAGAGGTTGTTCTCCATCACGCTGACAATCAGAGCTCTGCACACACTCAGACACACTTGGACAACGGGTTGACCCCAGGCCACAACACAGCTCAGAGCATGCTTTGTCCACTTCTTGCACGTCATTGCTACTACATTTGGCACAGGAAAGGGGGTTTAGTCCTTCTCTTTGAGAGATTCTATTGTCACAGAGAAGCTGAAAATCAGCAACAAAGTGATGACGTAACTTCAGGCAGAACCAATTCTTTGCTGGTTGCGTAGCCCAAACACTGATGACACCAGGAGAAAGTTCCAGCTTGCTGTTGGTACTGAAATGCCAAAGCACCCAGAGCCCAGACCTTTGGCTGTCAGATGTTTGAGCACGATGGACTAAATATAGTCATGACCCTAAATATACCCCCTGCACTGTCTGCAGAGAGTGGAACACTCTGCATGCACCAGCTAGACAGATTTATGGTATCATGTACATCCTGGTGTCATGTGCAGGATAACCAATACCTGCTTATCCCAAACTGCTGCGCTCCTACACAGGCTGCTGTGCTGTACAAACTCAATTTCAGAGTTAACTACAGAGCAACAGGACTCAAAGCAGCAAGGCTGCTAAGGTCTAACAAGTACAAACGAAATGACATTGAGGAGATAGCCTGGGATCGAGTTACCAGGCAGAAAAAAGGGACAGATAAAGAGTCCCTGCACGTATGCTGGCTTCCCCCTCGGAAAATAAGGCAAGCACCGTTCCGCACAGCTCCCTCCTGACTCTCCTGGAGCTGCTTCCCCACACGCCAGCAGAAAGGCTCATGCAGCCCCAGGCAGCAGGCACACCCCCACATTCCCAGCGTGGGGAGCCAGCCTCGCCTCCTCCATGGGGGCATCTCAGACCAAATAAAACACTAAACCTTTCCCAGCAAGACTTTCCTATACCAGGAACCTCATGGCCAAAGGAGCAGCACACTAACCTCAAAGTCTTTCCCACAGAAGCTGGGGATCGTGGGTTTATGAAAGCTTGGTCCTTTCACTTTCTGTGCAAGCTGGTTTTAATTCTCGCAAACTCTACCCACTGTATTACTGAAATTCGAGCAGCCTGGTCCAGGAGAAACACATGCTCAGCAGCACCGAGTCTTGCTCCTATAAAGGGAAAGAGCAAAACCAAATCAAAGAAACTCCTCTATTACAGAAAGTTGCACTTTGTCCATATATCGATATTAAATACCTTGGAAGATGTCTCCATAAATTGGTGTGGGGAAGCTGGCAGTTGAAAAATACCATAAAATTTTTATTACTTTTGTCTGAATCCTCAAATCTTGTGCACTGTTCTATTTTCTAATACAAGGCAATAAGAAACTAGAAAAACCCCACTGCCAACAACCCAAAAGATCTGATGGGCGAGGCTTCTCCAAAGAAATCTGCAACAAAATGATCTGACCAGCCTGTACAAGGGCTGCCCTAGCTGCTGCCATGACTTGCACATACAAGGACTTTAAACCTGGTTGCTACTGTGATGATGAATCATTGTGTAACTGAGGCCTTGCACACCAAGTATCATTGGCAAAGGGATCACCGTCTACCGGTTTTTCAGTTCCCTGCTAATTTCTTCACTGCTGCAACACCAGTCCCCAGAGAAGGACCAGAAACACCCCAAGGTAATGACCCAGCTGAACATGACTGTATTTATAGCACTATTATTTCCCCTTTAGTACATTTTGGAGCACAGAGAGAGCAATCAGACCCCTTGAGGATTATATCCCAACATTTGTACTATAAATATTTATTTGACTGACTTAATTTTAGCTTTACCTAGGTCTTTCAGGGACACAGAGTGGGCCTTAGCTTGGGAAAGCAGAGAAGCAGCACAACATGACCTTCTCGTGTTGCAGGCAGTTTCCCCTTACTCCAGCTGGGTTACGTTACCTGTGCGTAACGGCCCGGCCCGGCCCCGCAGCGTCACTGCTTTTCCCAGAACGAATCCCAGGACTCTCAGTCCCTGGGGGACGCTGCATTTTCTGCTGAACTTGGTGACAGAGAAGGTAGCACAGTCCAGCTAACTTAAGACCCTTTGCCATGACATTGAAAAGTGGCACTGCCCAAATTAGCATCACTCCAAAGGGGTAACTCCCTTCTGCCTAGTGTAGTGCATTCTCATGAGAGAGAAATGTTCATTCAGCTACTAAAATAAAAGAGAAATAAAATCCTGGTCACAGTAACATCTTGCTAGTAAATTGCAAGTGGGAATAACAGCTTACCTTCTGGAGCATGGCTTGAACGTCTGCAGTGGTGCCTGCCTGTGGTCTTCACACCTTGTCCTGTAACCCACAGACTTGCAAACAGCTCCCTCCTCCACCATGGTTTCTCACCAGATGCCAGACCCCACTCAGGAGCCTCCACCCCCCTTACCTGGCACACCTGTGCAGCAGGGAGGCTTGTGGGAAGGTGGCCCAGGTTTCTAGAACCATCTCTCCTCACGCAGGGGCAGCAGCTACCCTAACCCACAAGGCACACTGAGCATGGGTGTGCTTCTCCACTCTGTGCCTCCTGCTCTGTCCCAAGCCTTTGCTGTCAGGCAGCCCGTGGGACTGGCAGAAACACCCTAATTAAAGGCTGTGGTGAGAAGCCAGTGCAGCAGAGGAGAATCACTGCAGTGCCCACTGCCCTCGCTGCACACACGCTCTAGCTGCAGAGAGGGAGCCCTGGCACTGCAGGCTGGACAGGTGTTCACTGCAAAGGGGAAGTTCAAATACAGCTCCCGAACACCCACCTGAGGCAGCAGAGCATCGGCCCAGCCCTAAAGAACCACCGTGAGGCTCAGCTAAGCTTACCTGCCTCAGTCACGGCTCCCAAGGATGGCCTGGTGTCACAGCTGGCTTTTGGATGGGTTTTCCCAGCTGCAGTTTCCCAGCTCAGTACCACTGCCCTGAGGATGCTGAGGCCTTCCAGCGTGGTCTCCTCAGCTGCTAACAACAAATTTACCCTAACAATGAACTCAAATGCTCACCACATGGCTGATATTTACACATTGCTTCACTGCCAGGAGAAAAGATCAAGGAGGAGTGTGATAAACTGAAAAAGTAAGCAATATTTAAACAGCCTCAGATCTGCATCACTGTGCAGCACTGCAGAGCTACCATGAGGTTGGATGAGGAAAAGAACCCCAAATTAACTGAATCACTCATATTTGGCCATTACAAGCAATTCGTCTCAGCAGAAGATGTAAATACACCATGTAACCTGTGCCAAAAATACAGTTCCTCCTCTCCTCCCCCTGGTTTCAGGGTGGAGACAGATTCCTCAGACGCACGTGCAAGGCCAGTGGTCTCTCTGCTGCTTTACAATGTTATCAGATGCTGAGGGACCATGCAACTCACAAATGAAAGAGCTTATTTCAGGAACAAATTTTTCTCTGTTTAAAAGGATTATTTTTTCACTTTGATAATTTCAGTACTCCCACTTACACTGGGGCCCCACAGGTAGGTCAGTGGTAAGAAGAGAAGCCCAGGCTGTTGGAGTAGGAATAGTTTTGCCAAGTGGCTTTGGCTTGTTTTGTCAGAGGGTTTTGTTGCTAAAGAAAACATGACACAGAGCTGCACCTTGAGTCACGTTTTGGTGCATGAAGTACTCCCACAGGCTGCAGTTCCCACTTGCTCTCCTTACACAGGCCAGTGTACGAGGAGCTGGCTGACTCCCACTCCACCAGAGCCGGGAGGCACGTGCGGGGTGGTGGCTACAGGCACTGAGTTAACATTAGGTGATGTTTGGCTCTTGACTTGTGACTTTTAAATCCTTCCTTCTCCAGACAATTTGCTGAATTCTCAGTGCTCCAGGTGGTGTGGGTCGCACAAATTGCCACAGAAACTCTCAACATGAGTTCCACCTGCCCTAGGGATGGTCATTCTCCAAGAGGATAAGGTTCTGCCTGGTTCTGCAGCAAGGTGTGGTTAACCCCACCTGGGCAGCAGAAGTGGCTGGCACCTCCTTCTCACCTCACAGCTGGCTGCTCCTTGAGCTGTCAGTGGCTTTTTGTGGGGCTTCACTAACTCAGGAACAGATCTATGCCTTAAAATTAAAAACATTAAAAGCAAGTAACATAAAATCAGCTCTGTGTTTCCTTTAGATGCAGACCTGCAGAGTCCCAGTGTGCAGTTGTGTCACAAGGGGAGTTTCACTCTGTTCCAGAAGCCAAGAGTGGAGCAGGGAATATTGTCACCAAAGTGCTCACACCATGAAACTACAGCCACACCAACCCACTGCCAGAACAGCCCTGTCTTACTCCCACAGGCTCCATGAAGCGCCGTGGCAGCAGCAGCAGCAGCAGCAGCAGCAGCAGCAGCAGCAGCAGCAGCAGCAGCAGCAGCAGCAGTGTGAGTAGGCTGAGAGAAGGGGCTGCTTCCTACCTCAGCGAGGCCCCGAGAGCCCTCCCAGGCAGGGCAGTGAAGCAGAGCCTTCAGACCTCAGCACATCCCAGACCCCTGCAAGGAAAGGCTCCTCTCCCCTGTCCTTCCCTGTGAAACGTGGAAATGAGCAGCATTACGGGAGCTGGTGCTGCTGATGGTGCGCCCCGTTCTCCGCACACCGACAGCGTCCTGGAGCGCAGCCAGGATCACAGCTTCACAGGCTGCTTGCCACAACTTTCATGGATCTGAGGGGATCCACATCTCCTTAAGGGCTGTTTCAAACAGGATGCAAGAGTAGATTTATCTAAAATACCACAAAAAACAACATTTCCACCAGAGAGGCATCTCAACACCAAGGGAAGGGTGCTGGGCTGGCAGGGCAGGGGTTAATTGGCTGCTTTGGCCACTCACCCCACAAGCCCTGGGTTAAAATACTGGCTGCTGGAGAAGCTGCTCGAGGGACAAGCTAGTGCCCAACAGACAAGGAGGGGTGTGGGATGCCTGGGGAGAACAGCCTGCCTTCCAGCCGCTGGCTTGTGAGGAAACCACATCTGCAATGCAAATTGACCACGCACAGGCAGGTCACAGTCCCAGACAGGCTTGCAGGCCTGAGCTTCTCTCACTTCTGAAAGGGAAACTGGGATTCTCACCACTGATGTTCATACTGTAAATTCACTGCCAGCAGCCCACTAGCAAAGGAGGGATCAGCCAACTATTTCAAATACAATTCAAAAGTTAAAAAAACCATTAAAATTCCAAAGTCTTGGGGGTCCCCGTGCCACTCCCAACTACCTGTCAACACCATAAGATGTTTTGATGTTGCATACCCACAGTAAATAGCACTGTCTCTGGCACTGTGGGTGGGAAAAGGCTGCTCCTGTGGTGACACCCAGTCAAATCAAGCAGGTGACAGGGACAATCACAGGTGGAAGATAACAAAGGATCTTTCTTAGGTGCAGTTTTACACAGTGCCTTCAATACTTGATACCTAAACCACTTATCTGTACCCTAGAAGGTTTGTACTTGTGCAATGAATCTAAGCATTAAGTGACTAATGTGCCTGGTCCAGAAAACAAAAAAATAACCAAACCCCACAAGTCCTGATACAAATATGAATGTGTCATATCAGAAAGCAACCAAACTTTCTGCAGAAAAACATAAGTCACACAATCTCTCTCCAACCAAACCAAAAGACCCTAAACCTGTTTGCTGCTGGCAGAGCTGTGTGCAGCCCTGTGCTGCTGCACAGCCAGGTACCCACTCCCTGAGCCACCAGCAGTCACTGGCTTCTGCTGGAGGTTCCCTGCCTCTCCCAGGGCCCCATCAGCCCCAAAGGTTGTGAAAGCCCAGCTTTGGGCACAGACAGTTGGGTCACCCGAGGTCAGGGCACGTTCAGTTATCCCTTTTACTGACATAACTGTGGCAGTGTCAAACTCTGGGGCAAAAATGAAGGCTAACATCTTTCACACACACAGTTAGCAGCTCTCAGAGGCCCTATCTGGCCTTGCTCCAACTGGGAATTGTTTGAAGAAGACTTCAAGCCTTTACCAGACCCTCCAGACTCTCACCTCCCTTCCTGTATTGCCCACAAGGAGCACAGGAAACCTTTGTACCTGCACCAGAGGTGAGCAAAGCAGAAAAACCCCCTCAGCAAACCTGTGCACCAGAGCACACCAACCTCCAAGTGGTCAAACACATTATGTGATAAGAAACATCAACATCACTGAATAATTTATGTGATAAACTGTTTCTGGAGCATTTGATTGGCTCTACTGGCTACCATTACTTTTGCTGAATCAACAGTCCCCACCAGAGCATATGCTCCAGCGAAAACAAGCAGCGCTGTGACAGGTTAGGAGAGACATTTACTAAATTAACCGCACGCTCCACTGAGCCATAGCACAGCGCATCCATGGAATCCAGGCAGCTGAACGCACACGCTTCCCCCAGCAGCGTCTGAGCACACAGGCTGTCCCTGCAAGGCTTGCCATTAACATAACCATGTGTACTGCTATAAATCAAAATGAAGGGGAACAGAGCAGGCTGGCAGAAGAGCAACAGAAAGGCAATACATTGCAGGCCATTTTGCAAAAGGTGGTGATTAACTATTGTCAGCTAAAAGCAGCTGCAGAGAGAACAACTCCGCACCTTGGCAGCCTGGGGGAGTGGAAGGAGGCTGGGGAGAAACGAGGTATTCAGCTGCTCTTGCAAATGGAAACAAGCATGACAACATTATTTTTTAAAGATACGAAACCCATTGCTAAATACACACTTCATTTCAGAATTTACCACAAGCAGAATGAAGATACCAGTACTGAGTCCCGTAGAGGAGTCAGAGGACCCAGAGCAAAGGGGGGCAATGCAGTAAGGAAGCACAGAAAGGGCTCTGGGCAGAGGCTGCTCTGCACAGCTGCCCTGGTACCTCCCTGAGGCCACTTGAAGAGCTGCTGTGGCACAAGGGCTGCCCACATCCACACAGAATTTCCATGAGCCACCCCTCCACTGCAGGAAGTAGTACCTGGGATTTGCTGAGGGGAAAATGATCAGGTTTTTACTACAAACATTCCCCAGGGACACCCCTCACTCCTACAAAATGTGAAATCCTTTCCTGCCACCACCTTTCTCTAAATGGTAGCTGGGAACCACTCTCCTGGTTGTACAGAGCAGGTAGATTTTCAGAAAGATAAACAGCTGTGAAGTGCTGCCATTGGACAGGTGACAACATGATCAGCACTGGGATTAGGAGACTTCTGCAAGTGGGAGAGCACACGTGGCACACAAACCCTCATGCTTGCACCCAGCTCCATGGAAGCACCTGTGGGATCACCTTGGTAGATCTGGCAAGAAACAGCCAATGCCTGTTTCCCAACGGTGCGTGGCTTTGGAGAAGAGGAATCCCAGCATCTGCTGGGATCACAGCTCAGAGTATGGATCCCCTTCGTATTTGGTATTACCAAGGCACCAACACTGCAGAAGGGACTCTCATTGTCTCCCCCGATCACGCTGAGCCGCACGGGGCTCACAGGAACACCCTGGCCCAGCAGGTTATTTTGGGGCAGTGAATCAGTCCAGGAGCGCCTGCCAGCGTGCATGACGAGGCAGGAGAGCTGCCAGCTGCCCTTCAGCTGCCGGAGCAGCTCCTATCTGCACAAACACACTGGCACAACACCCACTCTCTATCTGCCAGCACTAGACTTGACACTGCTCAACGCTGCTGTGAAGTACAGGAATCATTTTAGAGCACAACAACAAAGTCACACGTAACAGGTTTAACCAAAGCTGCGTATTTTCCTGCTATGGAAACCAGTCACAAGAACCAAAAAGCTGCCCAGTGACAAGAGTTTTGTGTGCTGCTCTCTCCTAATCTGTCCTGTTCCCTTCTGAAACCCTAAAACTGATGAACAGCAACATGAACTAGTTACAGCTGGTCCAAAGCAGCAATCTCAGCTTTTCACATCAAAGCTCTGCCAATGCATTCTCAGGGTCACACCAAAGTACAAGGATATTTCATCTCCCACCTCCAAATGACCTCATGCAATGTGCAGCCTTGCTTCTTCTTCACAAAACAGACTCCCCACATACAGACAGGCAGCAGAACTTTCAGCTGTAAAGCCTAAAGGCACCATTTTTTTTTTCCAGAAGCAGGAATAATCCAGGGGTTCAAGCAAATGGGAGCTGCAAGTGCTTGGTGGTCCACAACTGAGTGAGAGAGACACCACCACATTTAGGAAAATGCTCAAAAAGCAGCTATGTAAATTGCAGCCCTTCTTGTCTACAAAAGGTAGAAAATGCCCTGACTGAAGCTCTACCAAAAGGTGAGCTGAGACTTAGAAAACCTTTGGGAAACTGGAGACAGCTAAGCACCACAATCAGCACTGTGAAATTACAGGTTAAAATCCATCAGAAAGGCTTACAGCAGGTTTATCCTGTCTCAGAGCACAGAGTCCATGTGTAAACCTATTCTTCTATGAACTTAAGCCCACTGGTGTTCCATGCCAAGCAACCCAAGGACCAAGGCACTCAGTGCTCTGTACTGCAGAGTTTTGGCTTTAAAGGTTTGCTACTCTCTACATCTCAGCAAACCTTTCCTGCTTTCTAAACCTCTAAAGGGTTTGTAAGGCATGCTGCCACGTAACACCAGTCCTGAAGCTGGTCCTGCCCTGCCCTGCCACACTACAGCCCCAGAGCCACCACCTGATCCTCAAAGAGGCTTCACACCCAAGGCCAAAGCCCAGCACCGCTCACAGCTCACAGGGCCCTTCCCTAAACTGTCTTGGAGCAGAATAAAATTACACCTTGCCTGGGAAACACTGAACACCCCAAAACTCGGGCAACAGCCAAACACTCCGCACTGGCAATGCAGCCCTGCCGTGCGAGAGCAGCAGCGCAGGGCAGGGCTCGGCCGCAGGTGGGAGGATGAAGCGGTGAGTAATGGGAGGACAGAGCAGTGAGTAACGGGAGCACAGACACGTGCAGGAGCTGCACGGGCCGGGCTCGGAGCTCCTGACCCGCACAGGGCTCCGGCGGGGCCGGCCGGGGCTGCACCGCTCCCTGCGCTGCGAGGCACGGCACCCAGCGGGGTGGCACGGGGAAACACCTCATGCCTTCGCTGCTGAACACGGATTTATTTTTTTTCAGCCTAAATTGCATTAGTATGTGTTCTGTTGTTTTTTTTTTTTAATGCAAGTTTTCAGTTTATTTTACAGCCTTTGTTGCCGGTTTTAAAACACATATATTTATATGGCTTGGAAAGAACCATCTGGAAGAACGGTTTGAAAAACGCATCCTTCTGGCAGACAACTTGTGCACTTCTGAGCAATTAGTGTGTTTATAGAAAGCCGGGGCATGCCTGGGTTTTTTTTATTTGTGAGCCCACTCTTCATTAATTGCCGCGTTTCCCGAAGAGCAAGAAAGAACGTTCTGCCTCCGGGACTCGCTGCAGCAGCCCCCGTGGGCGAGGCCGGGGTCTAAGAGCCGCTGCAGAAGGCGGTGACTCCTCAGGCCTGCGCTGCCTCCCACCCCTCCGGCACACCCGCTCTGCGCGGCCCTGCCCCGGGCCGGGGGCTTCCTGCACACCGGAGCTGCGGATCCACACGGACCCAGCCTCACCCAGCAAAGCCCCTCTGCCAGACCGAACACCGGCTAACAGCTCTGCCCCTTCCCTGCTTCCAAAACAACAAGACTTTCCCCCCTCGATTTAATTTCAGATGTCCTTTAATCTTAAATCTTTTCAGGTTTTTGAAACAATCTGGTGTAAGAAAAACCTAAAAGCTGGACCCGTCCAAGATCAAAGCCTTTCAAAATGCCAATGTACCTAAAATCTCTAGTAACTTTGGAAAGAAAGGCTATATACTTTTAAAAAATTTTACAGTCACAGTCTCCTGAAAAAAAAAAGTTTGCTCAGAGTTCAGCCCCACAGCATGCAATACATCAGTCCTAAACCCCGCCCACAGATCCCCAGCTCAAATGTGACGCCTTCTTAACCTCAAAAAGCTGGAGATCGCATTTCTAGATCCCTGGCAATATAGCTGATCAGCCAGCACACCTTGGATGTTGTGCAACAACAGGAACCTGTTTGGCTCAGGAAAGTCTGAAGAGATTTAATAAATTGTGAAAGGAAGGCAAAAAGAGAAACAAAAAGGGATAAAGAGGCTCAAGAGGAGTCCATGAAACATGCCTCAAAATAATTTCAATCCCTATAAAAAGCTTCCTTCCAGCTTATCTGGAATTGTTTTCTGTGCAGGAAAGTGAGTGTTAGATGTAAACTACAGTCATAGCCAATGCTGTATCTGAGCTATGAGCTGTCCCCAGCATCCAGGGCAGCACTCAACCTTTTCCAACCCACAGCCTCAAGTCTTCACTGCAGCATGAGCTCATCTGCGTTTCCAACTGAAGCCTGTTCCCAGCCTTCCAGCTCCTCTTGGTTATGTGGTGTGGATCTCTGCAGGTCAGTTCAGAGACAGAAACCAGACTGAAAAACGCTGCTCTGCACAGTGTGTGACACCTTGACGCAGAGGTGTAAATGTTTAAGGAACACACTGCAATCACAATGCTTTGCACATTTATGTAATTCCCATCATGGAAATCCAGAATGCCCTTAATAAATGTCATTGCACATGTATTAAGGACATTTAAATGGCTTGAAAAATCTCAGATAATCCAGCTTACTCAAAAACTTTGCTGGCTAACTGAAGAGAAAGTTGTCCCAAGGTAAAACAAGAGCAGAGGTAGTAAATAGCTGAGGTAAACAGCAGCCCTGAAGTCCAGCAAAGTGCCAAATTACAAAGTGACTCAAGTCTTCAAAGTGGTGGTGCAGCATTCAGAGATTTATTTTCTGTATTTTCTGTATCTACCAATGTCGTGCTATGGCAGGACTAAATCTTAGACAGACAACCACATATGTGGTGCTGCCTGCTACATGCCAGCAGCTACTCAAGTTCAGAGTTTGAGAAAATCTGAGAGCCAGAATAATCCTATTTAGTTCCGAGAGATCAAACAGGATTTGCAAAAGGGTAACATATCCACAGATTAGTGAAATGTTCTCAGTTTAAATGTGGTCCCTTTGCAATCATGTCCAGTAAGTATTTTCATCCAGAGATTTAAAGGAAGTTTTTGACCATGAGAGACATGAGAATTAACATGGAAAATACACATTTATATATATGGATATATGTGAGAAAAACGTGGGAGAGGTATTCATAAAATACCAGTCCCTCCTTATCTAGCCCTCATGAATTTTGACTCATGCAGGAAGGTTCTTCTACTGTCAGCAAAGGGAACACACCAACAGAGCACAGCACCTCCTTCTTAGCACAGAAAAGCCCATTAACAGCCTCTAGTAATCAAGGTTTTCTTTGGGAGAAGGAACTTAAGGATACTATCAAAACAGCAGTTGTTTAGAAAGATAAAGTCCATGCTGGTGTTATCTACCATTAATTTTCTAATGAATCTAAAATGATGCCCACAGCCAGCATAGCCATGGAGGGGAGCCCTCCTTGCAGCCTACAGCTGCCTCGGGGGGCAGAGGGTGATCTCTGGTGACCACAGACAGGAGGAAACAGGGGAAAGCTGTGTGGGGGAAGCTCAGCCTGGACTTTAGGAAAAGGTTCTTCACCCAGAGCGTGGCTGGACACTGGCTCCCCAGGGAGGTGGTCATGGCACCAAGCCTGACAGAGTTCAAGAAGTGTTTGAATGCTCCTATGGTTTGGTTTTAAGCAGCCCTGCGAGGAGCAGCAGGTCAGACTCGACATTCCTGAAGTCTCCCCTCCAGCCAGAGACACCCTGTGATCCCCTGTGCCAAACCATGCCTGCAGCTACAGCAGTCACCTGTCCTGAAGAGCTTCCCAGAGGTCACTGCTGACAAGGTTCTTAACAAGAGCTCAGGTGTGAAACTTTCACGTCTTTGCTCTTAATTCTTTGTGTGCTGACACTACTGCAAGAATAGCAGTATCAATCACCCAGCTCACAGCAGAAAAACCTTCACCCAAGGCAGCTGTGAGCCCACTGCTTCCAAAAGAAAAGGCAGCCCCCTTAGATCATAGCAAAACACAGCGCAGGGGACTGAGCTAACTGCAGCATCAAATCCCTGACATGAGCTGAAGGGCAGCAAGGAACCCTTCTGAAGGAGCTCTCCACAAGACTCCTATTCCAAAAGCACAAACCAGCCATTTGCCAGTGCAGGTCCTGGGAAAACATTACCTAACCAGTCACAGCAGACACAAACCTAATTATCAACCAGACAAGCACCATAAATAACCTAAATAGATGCACAGATGTTACTCCTGTGATAAGAACAGGGGCAGTTGGAGCTACAGAAAACTCTGGAGCTCATTCAATCACTACAGGACAACTCCTGCTAGCTTTAAATATTCATTCTCCTACCCCATAATTTTTTCATCCAACTGGAATTAAGGATATTTAAAATCCGTTTGTGGCTATTTTAATACCCATCAAACACCTTTATTCATAGCAACATCCTATCCAGCATGTCTACAGTAAGGGCAGCCAGATCAAATTAGCTGGCTGTCAAGATAAAAGTCAATATATTCCCTATGCATTCCCACTATCCATGACTGCGAGAGAAGGAAGTGCCTTGGGTTGGGCTGAAGATGTAATTCCAAATGGAACACTCGGGCTCAGAGGGCAGCAATGCCTTCAGGGTGCTGTGCTCAGCTGGGCTGCTCTTCCCTGGCCAGAAGGCTGCACAAGCTCCCAGAATGTCCCAGTGCTCCGAGACATTCCCTGGGCTCTGACAGGCCTTATCCAAACCTGCCCCTGTGGCAGCTGTATTGCTGCTTCCTGGCTTGTTTGGCAAGTTTTCGGACAGGTTCCAGTCCAGACCTGCAATGAGCACTGGCAGTGACCAGGCACAGCTTGTAACTGCACTGAGTGCTGAGATGAAGACCAGCCTGTCCTGATAACTTTAGTGAACATCCAGTAATAAATTCCTGTGCTTTCCACTGGAGATACTTGTCTTTCTTCCCACGAAGGCTTCATTTGCACATCCTCCTTAGGAAAAAGAAAACCTATTTCCTCAGGGAATCTGACCCCCCTCCTACCTGAAACAAGGATTTTGCTTTCACAGCAATGCCCACTCGGGCAGTGAGAGGTCAGGGCTGAGCTCTCTTGTCACTCTGCAACACACCTGAATCTTTTACCAGCCTACCCTAAGGACTCACCAGGCAGAGGACAGGCTTTATAGCCTCACTCCATCAACAGACAGACTGGGAGGCGGGAGAGCAAAAACTGTCTCCAAGTTAAATAAAACCATACATTAGACCCACAACTAAAACAATACTGGGGATAAGGCTAAGTTCATTCAAGTGACTTTAATTACAAGATGATTGTTAAATCAATTTAAGCTGAGAATACTTTCTAAAAGTCCACATTTAAATAAGACTTTGAAAGAGCAATTTACAAAAGACGACAGTGTAAAAAATTACTTCTTTTTATCTTTATAATCCACAAAAAGCCTCATTTTTGGAAGCTAAAGTGGACCACTTACTTAGTAAAGGCTTAGTCAGCATCAAACTTACGAAAGTGATTAAAACATTTTCACTCTTAGGAGTGTAGTAAAAATAAAAATAGCCAACATTTTCATTAAACTGATATAAAAGTAAGCACATTACCAGTGAAATGGTGCTGTGTTTCCATATGCCCAATTTGTTGTTTAAGCGGTATCTGGAAGGCTTTTATGTGAAAGTACAGCATGTTTCATCCATACAGAATGAGTCCCTTCCTAAACAGCTGGCTTCTTCCTGAGAAGGGCACCAATGGAGAGCAGGTAACCTCATGTAAAGAACCAGTCTCCCAGCAGAGGTCTAAACTAAGAGGATTACAGGGTCAAAATTCCAGCAGATGGAGGACTTTATCTGCACATTAAAGAAACACAGAAACTCTTAGATAACGATTTAATTATAGAAAAAAACCCAAAAACTGTTTTTCAGGCACTCAGACTTCCAAGTTGAAATCTTTCACTTTGTTTTCTTACTTGCACAGTCTCCACTGCAGTCAGCTGCTCAGCAGAATATATTAACACATGCAGAGCTCTGTGCTGCTGCAGCCTGAACGCTCCCTGTGCCTTCCAGACAGGAGAAATGGAGGTGGAGCATTGTGGCAAACAACTCTCCTGATTAAAGATGACAAAAGTAAGATGTCTGGGTTGAAAGCTCTAACTCAAAGAGCCAGGGAATGTCACAAGCAAAATGCTCACTATGGGGCACTTTCACCCTTGTTTTAGAAAAAAGCCAAATTCAGCTGGGCAGGAGACAGATGGGGACCAGTCCCTCTTCAGTAACTACCAGCTACTTTATTGCAGCTCATGGAACACAATCCCACATCAGAAACTTTGCACAGCATCGCTCAATGGCTTTGTTTAAAGGGGAGTCCAGTTTCTTCTGCTTTCTCAACTTCAAGTCAGATTCAGGCTATGCTGGACTGTGTGAGAAGTCAGCCAAAAAAGCAGCACAGGTAACACATGAATGCTCCCTCATCAGTGAGAGAAACTGCACATGGGCATTTCATCTCTGAGAGTGTGGAAAAGTTCTGGTGTTTCTCCTACTGCCTCACAGCTGGTATTGCATTGTTAAATGAAGTGCTTAGAAAAAGTGTAAGAGGAGCAACTGTTCTGTCCAGAACATTCTCCTCCAGTGACGTCCCAGCTAAACAAAGCAATCTATAAAACTAACCAGAAACAAGAGGAAATGGCACCGTAAGAATTACAGGAGATACTATTGTCCTGTGGTATTTTTTGAACTGTGATTCATTTCACCTTTAAAGGAGACTTTCAGCTCTGCTGGCAGAAATGTCTCAGTTTTATTGAAATAACTGCTTTTACTCTGACATTTACATCACTAGCACGTGACTACTATTATTATTATTATTATTATTACTCAGGCAAGATGCAAATCTTCAGACTTCAATGCATGAAAAAGAAATGTCTTATGTGATCAGTTAACTGTGAAGTTCATGCAGTTAAAATAGTTTCCTCAAACAAGGCAAGAAATATTATTAGTCAGCAAAATATACCAGCATAGTAATGTACTGTCCAGTAAACAGGAAATAAGGAACATCTAGGGAAAAAACAGCTGTACTGTACCACTGTGTGTTCTCCCAACCCTTCCACACAGACAGCAGGCTGCATCACCATTCCTTTGTCAGGCAAACTTCATTTAAGCCTTCCACAGGATCAGCATGGCTTCTCCTAAAGAACTCACTAAAAGTTACTGACCCATTCACTTGGTAACCAGCTACTGCAATCCTCAAAACTTAACGCACTGCGCAAGGTAAAAATCAGCATTGTGATGATCCCTGTGCAACATTTGCTGCAATGAGACAAAACTCTTAGTCAAAGGAAGTCAAAAAAACTTTATTCACACCAGAAACGCAGACTTAGGAATTTTCCTTTATCAAAATAAGCCCCTTGTAGTTACTTACATCTGTGCTCTAACAGAACTGTACAATATATATAAACATATATATAGAAAAAACAACAACAAGAAAATCAACGGCTGCGCTTCCTTAATATTAATCATCATCTTCTTCCTCTTCATCACTGATCACGTATTTCTTAGGCTTCTTACTTGCTTTGTCATCATCATCTGCTTTTCTCTTTCCAGAAGGTTCACCTTCCTGTAGGCAAAAAAAGGACAAAAATAAACCACTGTATTTCAAGCTGAAATAGAAAAAACACAGAAGAACAACAAAAAGACCTAAGTCTTTCTTGCAAGAAAAGCGAAATTACTAGTTCTGGTTTTCCTATTCTGTGCTGCTGTGGAGCAGCACTGCTTCTGGGCCAGTCTTTAACCTCAGCCCTGAGGGGCTGCACTGGTTCAGTCACTGCTCCCAGTGCCACTCCAGCTGCAGCTCCATCACCTCCATGGCCCCACATCCCCATCTGCTCTGCCTGAGCACGGCAGGCACAGAGTCTGTGCTGTCTGCACCTACAGCACATGCAGGGGCACTCTCAGCCAGTCTCCTGAGCATGGACACCTCCTCGAATGTGCACTGAGTTTTCCAGCACACAGACACATTCCCTTCAGGCAGCCACCGCAGCTTGGCTAAGTTTTCAGGTTTTTTATTTATACGTGTATGCCCTGAATCAGAGCTACTGCAGCAAATAAGAAATTCAGGAACTGGGCAGGCATTTTGTTCATTAGAAAAACAAAAACTAAACTATCCACTCTCTGGCATAAAGAAAAAAAATTAGGAGAAACCAGTGGCGCTCAGAATCAACACCAGTTTACAGTCCAAGAAATGTAACAGTTTATAGTTTATGAGGCTTCAAAGAGCTGGTCAAAGGAACTCAAATCACTGAGTTAATTACCTGCTTACAAGCAATACCATAATGACTTTTATAGGGTGGATGTTCATTTTTTAGTTTCTGAATATGAAGTCAACAGGTTGATTTTTACTCCGTGTACATTTCCACCCGTTCAGTTTGAATCACCCTTCCAAACATTTTAAATCATGAGTTATTCATGCAAAACTCATCAACTGTGACATGAGGAACAACTGGTAACTCAACTATTGTTGAAAAAGAACAGTATCTTTAAAAATATTCTCAGGTCTAAGTAACCTCATCTCTTTTTCCATTTGTTGGTTTTGGAAGTGTGGGTTTGGTTTTTTATTCAGTTTTTTTTTAAGCAACTTGCTTGGATTTTAAGGAGGAAAGATTGAGTTCCAGAACTTTATAGAGTTTCAGAACTCTAATGAATAATTATTTATCCAAATGCACTTTATTCTGACTTAACGCAGTAAGTAAGTACTGGGAGAATCTCAGGAAGGAATTTTAAGCCTGGAAAACAGAAATTAGCAGGGGTGGGAATCTCAATGATAGCTTCTTCCTCAGAACAAACATTCTCTTGTAATCTAGCTGGGCTATTGTTCAGTGAGTCATCTTCCTGTTCAGCAGAATATCCCCATTAACTGCAGCAGCAGTGAAACTCCTTGCTGTGTGGTGATAAAGCATATTAATAACAGACTGACATTTCCAGCAATGGTAACAAATTGTTACCAGGACAAGGATTTGTGCCGTGTTGCTGACTGGCAGCAGGTAAAAGCAGGGGAGTGCACAAGGCAGGCAGAGCTGCCCCTGTGTGGGGATGCACTGAACAGCACACGCCCCCGTGGGGACGGAGGCAGAACTCGAGCACCACCGGGTCTTCTGTGACACTGCAGCACCACTCCCTGGCCCCGAGAGGAGCGCTGCCTTCAGTCCCTCCGGTTAAAATGGAGGCTGCTGCTCCTCAAGCAGCAGAGAAACGCTGCTGATTAAACCTGTTCTTCTCAGAGAATGGAACTGCCGACTCCTCACATTGCTGTGTCATGATCTAACACACCTCGTAGTGTCTTAAACAACTCAATTTCTACTAACAAGCACTCACAGGGCTCACAAAATCACAGTTTTGTCTATATGACTCACTAAGGCTGTTATATTTTCTGAAATATTAAATTTTCCTAATGGATGATAAACCCCCGGAATCTATGTCTTTAGAAGACAAAACTAATTTTTACTTCCACTTCACGTTACAATGCCTGTGAGTGCAACTAACTCAGCTGACACTGTAAGAGCACCAGGAACTGCACTCAGCACACAGAAACACCCAAGGGGCTGGGGAGTGAGGCCTCCCAGGGACTTTACAGGAAACACAGCACAGAAATGAAAATGAGAGCAGCTTACTCCTTGTGTAACGCTGCAGTGCTCTATCACCAGTGACATGACTTGAACTAAACCTCAAATGCAATATTCACAAAGACTCATTTAATAATACCCAGCAGTCATAAATTACAAACCAATAAAACACCATTTTAGATGAGGAAACAGCACTACTGCTGTAGCTAACAGTTAATTTGATCAGGGTCCAATGTTTCAGATGATACTGGGGTGATAATGGGGATAATGGATAATTCTTTTTAACTCACTTTTTAAACTATTCTATTTAAAAAGAGCAGAAATACTATGTGAAAATGCTTCCACTATTTCCACAATAAACAGGAGAGGACCATGTAGCTTGGATAACACTGCACCAGGATTCCAATATTAAATCTTCTCACTCCTTGCATAATTTTGGTAAAGTCATTTTACATAACTCTGCATAAATTTTTTCTATCCTTAAATCAGCAATAACAATAGTGTCCTCCTTGGGGAATCACTCAGGTCTGTGAACTAATGCAGTGCATAAGAAAGTGGTGATTAATTACCATGGAAAGCATGCCAAGTCAAATAACACATTCATCAAGGCATAAATGAAACCAGAGTCCTGGGTTTAAACACTGGATTTAGTGAAGGAAATGTTCCTCATTAAAAATGAGTAGCTTAAGAACAAAGTCCTTTTCTTACCTCGTCACTATTAAGTTTCTTTGCCTTGAGTAGTCTTTGGGTTTTATCTTCATCTGAGCCTTCATCACTGTCAGAAGAGTAGATTCTAGCACGTTCCTCTGCACATTCCAGAAAAAAATAAAAAACAGTTTATCTGAAACTGGTGAGGAAGAGAGAATATTAAAAATGTCTTACATTTAGTGCCACTGAATGTTTGCAGAATCTAAGTCCAGGGTACACAAAATAAACTTATACAAACTGAATGAATGTCTCTTCAAGTATCAAATGAACTGGCAAAATCCTATCTTACCAGGACTCTCCCACGAAATTACCCTGCCTTAATCACACAGGCCTTAATGACAGGCTGTTAAGGTTTCTGATTACCTCTGATGCCACCCTTGTATCTGTTTTTGATGGCTGCCAGGCTGATGGCATCGTCTCCCTCATCCTCCTCATCGTAGCGGTCGGGCTCCAGGTAACTGGCACTCAGCCCCCGCTGGTGCTGCTTCTCCCGCATCCTGCGCTGCTGCGACTCCCGGCGGATGGAGGCCCTCAGCCTCTCCTCTTCTTTCTGCCCAAGCAAAGAAGCAACATACTAAGGGATAAAAAACCCCAAACCCTCTCAATAGCACCTCTATTCTACTGCAGCTTTTGAAATACTTTCACAGCAGTGCAAAGGCTGCAAATATTCTCCTTGTTTTGTCATCTGTAAGGTTAAGTGAACCACACCCACGCCTTGTAACTCTTGCTTAAAACTCCAAAACATTACTGTTTTTCATAAATCATAAAATATTCAAAAATGTCCAGCTATATTACAGCTGTGAATTTTAGATTAAACCAGCAGATCAGAGAGTTCCATGCCACAATACCTTAATCATTTCTGTGCGCTGAGACTCTGGATCACGGCCTGCCATTGGCAAAATACGAATTTTCTGGGTCTTTGAACATCTGTCTGCCAGAGACAGAGTCATCTTCCTGTGAGTGGCACTGTCTGTAGAGTGTGGCCTGGTGAAAAATTGCTATGGGTTAAAAACTTCTATAAGGAACATCTCCATTTTCAAAAGACCATGGCAGGGCCAGCATACTTGAGATTTCAGAGATTCATCTGCACAAAAATAAAAGCATCACTCCTTTTTTAAAAGTATTTATGTGCACTGTAACAGCCACTGGAGACATCAAGTCTTCTCTCAGCAAAATACCAGAAGTCCAGCCGTTAACAGTTGGACTCAAAGATCTCTGAGGTCTTTTTTACCCTTAATGATTCGACAATCCTATAATCCTTGACCCTTATCAACCTAAACATCCATCTTCACAGTTCACATCAATATCTCAGGAAGCATTTGCTATTGTGATAGCAACTGTGCATCAGACAAAACATTAATTTCAGGGAATAGTAATATGTTTTCTGATTCAAATGAGGATTTGCACGTATAAATGCAAATTAAAACATATATACAAAAAAACCTATATGTAGCCGACCTAATGCAGGAAATAGCATATTAACCTTCCCAACCTTAACACCAAATGTAGGATAAACCTCACTGAAAAACTGAGTTTGGAAAATAGCACATTCTTACTAAACAGTGAAGCTCTGAACTTTACGAACTGG
Organism: Pomatostomus ruficeps; assembly: GCA_013400735.1. Taxonomy (NCBI): domain Eukaryota; kingdom Metazoa; phylum Chordata; class Aves; order Passeriformes; family Timaliidae; genus Pomatostomus; species Pomatostomus ruficeps. The sequence continues at coordinate 405,954 of VYZT01054259.1, forward strand.
TGTATCTAATCTTTATATACTAGTTACAACACTTAAGTGCAAAACCAGTATCAACATGATAGAACAGCATGATTACCTGAAGGTTAGCTTGGTCTTGAACACAGCCTGTCCTTGCAGACCTGTCCCTTGTCTGATGAACAGATGGTTGTGATCTCCTTGTAGCGGCGCCTTGTACACGTCAAAGACCTCATTGCCCAAGTGGAGGGACATGCTTCAAAGAGATTCCCACATCAGTTACTTCAGAAAGCCACTGCAGTCTATTTTTTTGCCTCATTTCTAAATGGAGAAAGCCTTCATGTTTCCTTTTTACATCTAGCCAATAATTATATTTCAATCCAAAGTAAGCAGAGCATAAACCTTTCAAAGCACTGAGACTAAAATAATTTGTACTCTGCAGAACTGATGTCAAGGTTTGCTGACCTTTCAATTTTGCATGTCACTGCACCAACAGCTGCATTACTTCAAACAGCAGAGTCCAAACTAACCTTCCATCTGACCATTTAACTATCCGGGCGTTGCTTTCTCTGATCTCATTCCCCTCCTCATCTCGTCGCATCCGCCATCGTATCGTGTTTTCTACCTGTGTGGAAAAGATCAAAACAGTTTTTTTACCTCATAGTAAGGAACACTGTGGTAAAATATACTCTATACAGGTCAAGAATTGCAGTTAGAAAGGCTTGATAATTTGTGGCATGAAGCAAAGAAATAAAAGTGAAAACTATGTCTTTTATTGGTGAAATGCAGCTGTGAAGCTTTGTAAAAATTTATTACTAAAATGGATCAACTTTCCTCACAGCCCACACTTTGAAAACTCAAAACACCATTCCAAAAGATCTGAAACAGACTTCGAAGAAAAGTGCCTAGGTGAGTGTAAAAGACAAACAGAAAATTAACATTATACCTTGAGTTTTAACCTAGTTCTACCCTCTTCATCAAGCATCTCCTCATCTTCAAACTCATCTTCGTAATACTGGGGATCAAAAGGCCTGCAACGAATTTTGTAATACATTCTTTATTCTTTTAAGAAAATTCATCCAGATTATTCCAGAGTTGTGCAAGTTAACAGGTGCTTGAGAGGTTTCAATGATCCCCTGCCCCCAACAGCAGGCACTGTAGTGTGGGACAGCCCTTTCTGCAGCCAGGCAATTCACTGCACTGATTCCCACCCTGGGGCCGGATCCAAGTGTCCTCTCTACCATCAGCTACAGGGTAACATTCCCACCTCTGGATGGTTCCAGCTGAAGGAAGCAAGCCTGCCCCAGAATACTGTTTCCTTAGGATCAGTATGATGAGGTCAGGGTTAAGTGTGGAACAAAAATTATACAAGATCGTACAGAGAAAATAAAACAAAAGAAATATCTTATAAATGAGGTGAAATGGGGATTTTCTAAGAGCACAGTCTTCATTTTCTAGGTATTTTTTGTTTGTTTTTATTTCAATCTCAAAGCCAATGAAAGAGAAAGGAAGATGAGATTGTTTTTCCTCTCTTCCTTCAAAACATCCGATGACTGTGCTGCGAGTGAGTGGGGGGAACCCTTTCCTTAACCTCCCTCCTAACAGTTCCCACGCTGCTGCGAGGGGAAAGGGATGAACAGACTCTGCTACTGCACAATTCTATTTTCAGTCCTGTCTGACCCCCAGGATCACCAGGACTTCTCTCACTGGTAGTAGCCACTGCTTGGAGAGCCTGAACTTGTGCTTAAGATTCAACTGGTAGCATGTGTTTTCAATTAAATTGCATTTTTGTCTGGTTTTTACAGACAATAAATTATTCAATCGAGCTGAAACCCAACTTCATAATAAAATTACCTAATTAGAAAACAACAGCTATTATTATTGACTAATCACAACCAAAAATATGCATATTAATGTCAACAACTTTAAATAGGCCAAGCACATTTAACTGTATTACTCAACAAAAGCAACATAAGGAAACACTAAAATATCTTATCAATCCTGTATTTAACATGCAGTTACCTGGGCTCCACACTGAGGAAGTTGGGCAGCTTCACAAAATACAAATCATTACCCAAGTCTGTGTTTACTTTTGGTATTTCTACCTCTATTCTGGTCTCTGGAATAGGCTCTTCTTCCTGCTGTTCTTGACTCAAGCCATTCTCATCCTAAGGAAAAAAAAGAATAGGAGCATAAGAGAAAAAAGCCTATCTGGCTACTGCTGCTTTAATAATTACATTTTGCTTAAAGAAAAGTCATCCATAGGCACAGAGAGATCAGGAAGATTTAGAAAAAAGAATTTGGACATATTCATTGAAAGCAACTCAATTCAGCATTTTGAATTGAAAATAACTGTGGAAACTCAAGAGACCAGAGACAGTAAAGAACAGCAAAGGAGCCAACACAGTTTTCAGCTGAGCACTGGAGACTCTATGGGGGACACCTTCTACAAGATTAAAGAAGGTATTTTTATCTATTATCAACAAAAGAGGAAAAATTATCATCAAAATGAAAGTATTTCTCAAATAGCTGCAGTAAGATACCATAGACAGTGATGGCTTTGTATTTTACTTGGTAGCAATCAAAACTATTCCTTTTATTTCTTCCAAGTACAAGAAGTAGAGCAGGGATTCATCATCAGATAAATGAATCCATCTGATACTGTTATGTCTAAAACTTTAATAATCCTTTCAGCTGGGGCAAAATTATCTGTAATGCTACTTAATGTCACTACTCTTTTTTTTCACTAAAATATTACCCCACTCAACTGGTGTTCTGCATTTCAGAGTGGAATGGCATGTTAATTATCTCAGAAGTCAAGTCTACTCACAATGGGCTGTCCTGGGGTTGGTGGCTTGTCTTCTCCATCACTCCCTGAGGAAATGTCATCGGCACCTCCAAACAGATCCATGACATCTGCATGCTCTTTAGCAGAAACATTACAATTTTAACCCACACATATATATGCAAACACAGCCCTAATGCAAGATTTATCAGATAATGAAATCAAGTTGAAAAATGGCAACAGAAGAGTATAAAATAATCCTTCTTCAAGTAAATGAATAGAAGTAAAGAAATTTCATTACACATTTTGGAGGTTTTACTTCTCAGAAAACAAACACCTCTTTCTCAACCACCTAAACCATCACAAAAAACAGTACAGGTTCCCTGGGCTGCTCTGATTAAAGGAACCCTTTTTCAACATCTTTCAGTAAGAATGCATGAAAGAACACGAGAAGAGAAAACTTGTCAGAGCTAACTGGAGAGGATCAGCGTGTGCCTCCCACACAGAATTCCTGACGGCTGTTTTGTTATTTCCATGGCACTGCACAGCAAACGCTACCAATTCTATCAAACCCTGTAGCTGATGAATGGCACACTCAAGAGGAGGATTAAGGGAACCAAAACCCCACAAACCCCCCCACCATTTACCTTTCTGCCCTTCCGTGTCACTCTCCGCTTCTGAATCGGATGCAATTGGTTTCTTTCGCTTCATTCGCAGAACTTCGTCCTCGCTATCGCTGCCCCTTGCAGACTCTACTAAGGAGCATAATTATTCTCAGCAAACTAAAAATTTTCATCCACAAATTTTAAAATTCCTCTGTATTAATAAGATCTAAAAGTGCTGCATAAAAAAATTTACAAAGATGATTATAGTCAAAAGCTACATGATTAATGCCTTTACATTGAAGTTTCAATCTTTTCAGGCCACTATAAACAAAACAATAGAGCCCAAACCAGCAGCAAATCATTATTTCTGTATTCAGTCCTACCAGATTTGTGCTCTTGCTCCTCCTCATCAGAGTGCTGGGCCCTTTCCTCATCATCAGAATTCTGAATCTTCTCCTCGTCAGACCGCTGGGCCCTTTCATCATCATCTGAGTTCTGCATCTTCTCCTCATCCGAGGCCTGTGGCCTTTCCTCATCATCAGAGTTCTGCATTTTATCCTCATCCGAGTTCTGGAGTCTTTCCTCATCATCAGACACCTGTGGCCTTTCATCTTCATCTGAGTTCTGCACTTTCTCCTCATCGTCAGAGTTCTGCTGCCTCTCCTCATCATCAGAGTTCTGCTGCCTCTCCTCATCATCTGACTGATCACTCTTGTCCTCCTTGCCCCACTTCTCATCCTCTGAGTGTGCTTTCTCAGAACCATCTCCCTCTGAATGATGGCTGCCCTCATCTGAGCCATGCTCACGGTCGTCCTCATCGTCATCGTGAGCAGCCTCTGAGGCGCTGTGCTGGTCCCCGTCCGACTGCTCGTTGTCCTCGTGCTCGGAGTGCCCCGAAGCCTCAGAGCGATTGTAGGATCGCTCAGAGTGGTTGTCGCTCCCCGAGTGATGGGAGCCCCCTTCATCCTCGCTGTCGTCGCCAAACAACTCCTTGTTACTGGGCTTTACTGCCTCCCTGTCATCGTCCTGGTCACTGTCGCTCCCAGAAGCATTGCTCCCAGAGCCAACGTTTTCCTGGTCAGAATCTGAATCAGATCCAGAATCAGAATCTGCAAAACAAACATCACCCTTCCAAAAGTCAGGATGCTCCTATAAGGATGCACATGAAATGATGTATATTGCTTTAATAAAAACCCCCCAAAACCCCAACCCAACCAGAGGGAGAACCTACAGAGAACTGTAAGCAAGACCAACAAAAGTTACCAAGAACAGTAAAATAAAATGTTTGCAAAGAAAGGCACAATGAAAAATGACAGATGTCACACAAAATTTCAAACCACAAGCTGTGATCTAAGATTCTAAAATTGTAGAAGGAATAAGGACTTACACAAACGAAGACAACAATTGAAAGAGTGAGGGCTTAAACAAGTAACTATGTAGATGTGGCTTATGAGATCTTACAAATCCAAAACTGTCACTCTCTATTTAATCCAAGTCATCTGCCCGGGGAGGTTTGTGACAATGGAGCTACTCCTCAGTGCCGAGCCTGGCGAATGCGGTTTCCAGCAGGAAAATAAAAGAACACCTGCCTTGAAAAGCCATTTACAGGAAAGCGGACAGGAATTTTGAAAACGCCAGGGACTTAAACTAGAAGGTGTCCCACCGTTTCCAGAACACGGCTGCAGCCGAACAACCTCCCCTGCAGGCACCGACTCCGGCCCGCGGCTCCGCGCCGCCCGCCTCGCTCCCTCCCTTCCCCTCGCGCCCGGGGGAGAGGCGGGAGGGGGCGGGGCGGGC
>VYZT01054259.1:411129-436019 GCA_013400735.1 Pomatostomus ruficeps
CCCGCACCCTCCCGGCGCGGCAGCAGCGCTCCGCACGCAGCAGCCGCGCTCCCTCCCGCGCTCGGGCCGCACAGGGGCCCTGGTGGTGCGGCCGCTGCCGCGCTCTCGCCCCGCCCCGTGCCGAGGGGAACCCGCCCCTCAGCGCCGCCCGGCACCCGCGTCCCTGCTGGGCAATGAAAGGGGGTGCTTTCATATAAACACCAGGGTTTCAAACAACTCGGTGCACTATTTAAAAAAGCAAACAAACAAAACCCCGAAGCCACAACAAGAATACAGTACTTTAATCATCCAAAACTTAGTAACTGTTTTACAATCTGACAGCATATAGTGCTGATATGCTAAAATACTCAATACATGTTTCCCCAATGGAAATTTAAACTGAACACTTGCTCGTTTGTAGCTTACAAACGCAGTATTAGTCAAGCTGTAGAGAGAATGAGGCTGTTTCTTTAAAATACAAGAGTAAATAGGTAATTGCTCTGAAATACAGGTTATGTTTCCACGCTTAGCTTGGAACCAACAGAATCAACATATGCGGTCGTTTGATTTCTGCATTAAGCCGGAAAAACAATCAGTAAGAAAGCAGTATCTCTTTCAGAAAAAAGACCTCGTATATATGGTAACTGGTTATCGAAGCAATGCCACTCCTGCACTCCAAATCAATGAAGTCATACACAGGATCTCACCACATTGATAGCATTACATCAGTGTTCACTTTGAGACTGTTGAAGATTCCTGGCTACAAACTGAATTTCTCATTTATTCCAAAAAGGATAGACACTGCAAGCACAAAAGTGAGTGCTGCTCACTGTTCCATGCACCATGCCAAAGATCTTGTAACAATTTGGATGATTAAACCCTTCTGATTGAAAAAAACAATTTCCCATACCCAGCCTGTCAGGTATCTGTCCTGAAAATCACAAGCAGTTAAATTTTTAGCTGCTGTCTACAGAGCTAAACCATTTATTAGGGTCCCATACTACAATCTGTGACAGAACACCTGAGAGCTGCAACTTAAAAGGCCCTGCCTTTGATTGGAATATAAATAATTAAACAGCCAAACTTGATTTAGTAAAAGATAAGGATTTGGGCTACCATTTCCATAATCCAGCATTTCAATTTTCTCCTTCATTTTCAAGTAGGAGATAACTGCCTAATCTTGTTAGTTAGTGATAAAATAAGTCATCATAGAATCCCAATACGTGAACAGATTCTGCGAACATGCAGCCCTTCAACAAATGAAGGAAGACATTACAGCCTGGTTTTTTGACACAAAATGATTATGGTGCCTAGCAAATAAAGTAAAGTACAACTTTAGGCAACTCAGCACATGACATGCTGTGGCCATGTTTATACAGCACTGTCTGTAAAAAGACACTGAACTTGTGACTGTATGCACATTGTATCAGAACTATTTCAAAGTTTATTTCAAAATCTAAAAAGTTCTTGGAAATTTACAAAAGCCCAAACCAAAAGAAGCCCTTTTTGTTACTCATCAGACCACTTCTAGTGTTGTTGCAAGGTTATAGTAAGTGTAGTCTTTGGTTTTAACTGAATTAATTCCAACTTGGTTTTCAGAGCATATATTTATTTGTAATTCTAATAGAAGGCCTATTTAGAAATAGGGGGGGAAAATGTTCTTCCACAAGTATAAACCAGTTATATACATCCTCACTGAAGGCACTACAATTCAAAATTCTCTGTACAGTTGCAGTAAAATTTGAAGCCACCTATGGAATAAAGTCTGTTTTTAAAGATCCAAAACAAGATTTGCAGCAAATTACAACATGGGCACAGTGTCAAAGCCTTGCTCTGTTTTTACAGTATATATAACTAGATGCAAGAATCTCAGTCCAATATGTTTTCTGCACAGAAATGCTCACCACGTTATGATCTTTGCATGAAAACAGTTGTCAGTTGAATTCTCTGTTGCTATAAATACAGCCAAGCAGTCCTTTGGAATATTTTTGTGATCTCAAAGCAAACTAGTACAAGACACTCCAAACAGACCTACACCAGAAAGCCTTTAGCTTTTCAAATTTCAAAGTGTACTGTGATTTATGTACAGAAGTTGAAGTGATTCTTGTTGCCTTGTTAGTTTGCTTCTAGAACTTTAAACACTGTAATAATGACTACGCCATAGAGACCTGACACTACAGATTGGTTCGTTTTTGCATGTCTTAGGTAGTGCTTCAACATCAAGACAGATACAGAATGGAAAAATCTTTTCTTAAAACTTCATTATTAGATTTGTATGAAGTACAAATAGCTTAATGTGATGCAGCTTAGGTCAGTGGTCTTACAGTTCAGGCTGCTTTTCCTGTACAGTTATGCAGAATTTTAAATATGAAGGTCCACTACTTCTAGAGAACTCGATACTTATGAAGGTAAATAACAATTTTTAAACATAGAATATAAACTAAATAATGGTGATGAACACATGAAATCAGTCCAAAAACATATCCAGTTTAGATACAGAGCAAGATACAGTTATGGGATCTTTTGAAAAAGACTTCAAGGATTTAGGTGTAACAGAAAAACTCTCATTTTGCAAGGCTCCTAATTTTTCTTTCTCTTTTTGCAAGGCTTTCACTTTTGTATTAGTCCCTCTAATCTCTTGGGAGAAGTCCTTAGCCAATTTGTTTTTGTTTGGCCTAAAAGGATGTCTTTGAACTGGATCACAGTATCAAGAACTAGTAAGAAATAACCCAGTAGAATTACAAATAACGTTGCTGTGAAAGATTTCTCTTCAGTGCATATGAACAAAGCTGAACAGCTCTACACACCGAGTCCAGCTGCTGGGCGAAGGATCCCTTATCACTAAGGCATTGTTTTCAGGAATATACACACCCCTCCACGTAAAAACGCACCCCCAGCTTTTCTTACAAGCATTTCAATTGGGTCATTATCTGCCCAATGACCTTAAATGTCCCGTTCTTTGACTACAGACAATTATACCATTGATTTGCAATTACATTTTTAGGAGAAAGCACAGCCAGAGTCGTGAAATACAAAAAACATTCTTAAAAAAACCCAATCAAAAACTATGGTACAGAGACTGGCGCAGTTCCTGTGTCTCCATCCATAAACCGTGCTCATACCAGCAGCTGATTCTATTGCTTTGCTTTAACAGGAATGGGGTTTCCAGTCTTTTCCCTTCTAACCCAGGTTAGTGTAGTCCAAGATTGCCAAAGCCCACGGTGCTGACCGTGCCGGCTCCACAGCTCTGACATCAGCTTTGCTAATTGTCTCCTTCCACCCTTCTCTTGCGAACTGGAACAAGACAGACAAAAAAAGAGACGTTTTGCTATATCAGCATTTTAACCATGGTTTGTATTTCTCTAACATGAACAGTTACTTTGTCACGTCAAGTACCACGAATTAAGGTAACTAACACTTAGTATTATACAGCATTTTAAGTAAATTAGCCAAGCTTATCGCCTTATTCACAAACAGTTGCAAATATTTGCAAGGAAGGACTTGTGGGAAACATTAATCATCTTATGTCTGGTAAGCAGATTTAGCCAGTACTCCTTTTTTACCGTTTTTGCAGTTTTTAGTGGTGAATTTAATTTACCTGGCTTCAAAAGAAACACTACAAGAGTTTCACAGTATATCTAACACAATTTATACGCACACAGAAGATGTTACAATCAATAGCCTATAACTTTCCATTTATTAATAAAAACATTCAATTGTCAGAAAATGCAAGAGCAGTAAAAATTTGTGAATAAAATAACTAAAAGCTCACATGCTATTTAGACTTGAGAATATGTGAGATTGACTGAATGACTGGAGTTTTCCTCAACATTTGTATTATTTTTGATGTTTTCTTTTCATGTTATCAAATTACGTTTTTCTTTTCTGTGCAGATAAAATAAACGACACTAAAGGTTTTAGAAACTTTATCGGGCATCTCCATTTTGTTTAAAGAAGTCAAGCAAGCACATCTATATACGAAGAAAGTGATTCTGTTCTCAAACCCACTCAATGGAAAGTAGGAGGCAGAAGTTACTCACACCTGCTTTCATCAAACTGCAAGAACAGATGAAAAGAATTTCCAGCCCTAGACTTCTCCAACCATGCAGTTAAAAGCAACATGTACACAGACAAAGAACAGGGAAGTGGTACAACACAGTGTGAGCAAGGAAAAAGAAGACAATGTAGACTTTTTTTTTAGAAGAAACGTACAAAGAGAGAAATAAGAGACTTCAAACATCTGGGTTTCAGCGCTCAATACCCAAGTGGGTACTCAGAGTAACCTTCTCTGTAGCTTCAGGGCTGGAGAGATGAAAAGGTATTTGCAGAAACTTTTACTCGCATACTCCAGACTAAGAAAGCAAAGGAAAAAAGGAAAGATATCAATAGAAACAGATTTTAAGCAGTCAAGCACCAAAAAGAGAACAGGTGAGAGGAGAAACCTTAGAAAGCTGTGAGACACCTGAAGCATTATGACAAAAAACCCAACTGGTTTAGAATCTATTTTGAGAAACAGATATGCAGTGTCTGAGTGCCTTTCTTATCTCTCTGTGCTCTATTCTAGTTACTCATCCATATCTTTCAGAGCTGTTCTCCTCCACTTTAACCTTTATTCAGAGGGGAATCAGATCTTTAAACCAAATTCCAATTTCCTAAGTCATTCCCTCTAATATATTCCTTAACTACTGCTTCTACTGCTCAACTCTGGCCCATTTCCACACTGATGAGAGGTCACCACAAAGCATCTAAAGTCAAAAGATTTAATTAAACAGAGTGTTAAAATGCATTTCTATTTAAATAGATGGACATTATTTTGTAGCTGAGTGCTTCAAGTATTTGACATTATTATACAAACCATTTCCATTCATGCGCTATGATATTAAACGATTTTCTGCTGATTCATTTAATTAGGATTCTAACAGATGAGCTCCAACAAACCTTGCTCAGCAATCCCAGTGACGCTGGGATACCGGCATTGTACAGGGCACCATATACTGTTAATTTCAAGTCCTGCTTTTAAAGAAGAAATTAATCTTATGTGAATACAACTGAATCATCAAAATGATTGTTTTCATTTCCTTTGCCACATGAAATTTGAATGCTCCTGTTCTAGACTATGCTAAAACTCCTCAGTTCATGCACCTGAACACCCTGCAACAAAATAGAGAACGTCAAGCAGCAGCAAAAAAGTAGGAGTAAAGCACAGGAGAAACCTGAACCTGATCTCCTAACCTTGTGCTATCCTGGTTTTGTCACGGGAGAAGGAGAATAACCGGACACCTTTAAAGCCTGTGCCACACACGTATTCAGTTAATAATGACAGGTCTTACCCAAATCATTGTTTTTTGTGATAGCTGCAGCTGCCCTGGCTCGAGGTCCCTGTTGCGTGAAATGGTATCCAAATTTGAGGATCTTGGTGTTTTCTTCAAGCATCTTGGCAATTTCTACTTCTGCAGCTGTGCCCAGCTGCTGCCTCTGTTAAAATAAAAGGTACACAAAGATAAAAGAGCTGATGTGTGTTCACCCTGAAAGAGATCAGAATACTTCCCCCATATCAGTCAATAAACACTCAGCTTCTTTCTGGTTAATGGAATAGGCAGAAGGCCATAAAATATGTTTGTACACTTCAAAGCACAAGGAAGCACAGAAGTGACCAGGAGTCAACCTCAGCTGGATGCTTCTGACAATCTTAAGGGCAATTATCTTAAGGGCAATTGTTAAGATAATTAAACTATAATATTTGAACAGCTTATCACAAGCTGTCTTCTAAAAACATTCAGGCAAGTAGGACTGGCTAGTTTTAGCTATGGTATCACCACCACCTCACTTACCTGATTATCAATTTTGATCTCTGTCAATGTTTCATTGTCTTTCAGTGCATCGACCAGTGCCAGAATTCCAACTCCAGTGATGAAGTTTGATTCTATGTTTAAACTTCTTAATTTTGTGTTTACTCTCAGCATATCTGCAAGAGCCTTTGAATACAAGAAAGCATCATTAAACTTTTGAATTTTGCTGCAGTACCTCATAGAACACAGCAATAACCACTTCCACTAACTACTTCCATAGAAGCAGCAAGTTCAGAGATGCAAGGTGTAGCTTTGCAAGCTTTCACTTAGTGAGGCTGAGCTGAGCCTTCAGCCAGGCATTATCTACACTCCCTTTTTAAACAGCATTCAGTCAAGAGAAGGCCTGTCTTTCTCTTGTTACAAACTAAAAAGCTACACAGAATATGAATTGTCTGAAATTAGCACATTGGACCAGTTCCACTTTTTAAGCCTTCACAGCACACCATGAGTAATGCAGGCTGCTAAGCAAAGGCCAAAGAAAGGGCGTTAGTCAGCTGAGAGGAGAATTAGATATGGTTAATTTGTAAACAGATCTGACTTCAAAATGCTTTTGTCTACAGATTTGGTAGGAAGAGGTAAAATTCAAAGCTCTAAGCACAGTACCAGCACAGAGCTAAAAGCACTTTTATACCTGATGTTATTTCTGAGAAAGGAAGAAAACAGGAATAGCTAACTGCTGAGTTTGCTGTCAGAAAAATCATACCCTTTGAATTTCCTTTCTATCAAAACAAAAAAACCCAAAAAAACCACACCCAAGAAAAGAAGCCATTATAGATTTTTATTACACATTTTAGTCCTGCTGAAAAGAAACTTTTTAATTGACCCAAAACCAAAGCTTTCACACGCTCATTTGTTCATTTAAGGAAGCCTTTCAAACTAGTTGGGTTTTTTCTTAATTTGAAATTAAAACAAGTGCAAAGGATTGTTCTGGCAACAATTAGTTTTGTTTTCTTACCTCTTTATTTGCAATTAAATAAGGTACTGCGTTAATTCAATATAGAAAAAAACAGGACCTGACAATAAATTAGTTTCAATTGTATCAAACTAGATATTTTGACTAATCTTATGCTTTATATACCAATGTTTTAAGCCAATCTTTGGTAGCAGGGAGATAGAGAAACAGGTATTTTACAACTTCAATTAAAACTCCAGTTAGCTGGAAAACATTACGGGTGTTTTTAAGTGCTCAAATGTGCTTCTTGTAAATTAATTTTGAATAAACTATTGGCTACTGGAAAAAGACTGGAAAAAGAATTCTCACTCATCTCACACATCTGAGGCATTGCTGCATGTTAAGTTACTAGTAATAATTTAGCAACTTTGGTACAACAAAGGTTTATTAAAGAAAACACACTTTACAGTGTAGCAGAATGGAAACATTTTCACCCTTGAGTATTTAAACTGGATTCAATTCAATCCTTTACCATTGCCTTTCCATCCTAACTTCCCTTGCACCCCACTGAAAGCCATTATCATGAGTACTTACAACAGCAACAGGATCATTGCTTCGGGTGGCTGCCAGGCTAAAATTCTTCACATGTGTGTTGCTTTCTAAGGCTTTTGCAAATTCCTTCAGCGTTGGAATTGGTATGTTCTTGAATTAAAAATAGCATTTCACTCCCTTGAGATACACAAGTTTATCCCCTCCCACCAACTTCCCCCATTATCTTATTCTCTTTACAGCAAAATGTCCTATAATACCAACTACCACTGCTCTCCAGCAGTCTCACAGTGAAGACCTACGCTAAGATGCAACAGCTATAAGAGCCACCAGTTCGATAAAGCAATCATTTTACGGTGTAGTAGCAACCAAGTTTAAAAGGAATAATTATAGGGAATTAATTAGGGTAGCAAATTTCTCAGTTTACTGTATCAGAGACTTTGATCTGTTGCCTTTTTAGGCAGTTATTTTGGCTAGCATTTACCTGTTATACAGTATTCTTAAACCATGGATTTTATTTCCCCCCTTTACTAAGGGAAACAAGTACCCTTGGCTGCTGGCAAGGCTGCCACTGCTGTCTGCACTGCAAGCCAGGGCTGCTGCAGTTCTGGTTTCTTTCAAGCCAATGCACAAAAAGCTTGTCACGTGTGAAAACACAACAGTTACACTCAGGAGCAGAGCTGCCCTAACTTCCAACAGCCTTTTGTTCAAGAATCAGAAGGATGTCAGGCACAAACGTCCCTTTGCTTGCAATAGAAACTGAGAGCACATTGCTTCACCAAGGACAAAGCATTCAACAAAGTAGTTAACTCCATGATAATGAACTGCTGGAACTGCTGCCAGCTTGGCAGCAACAGAAACCTGGGCTGGCACTGAGGAAGTCTAAGACTTTTTAAAAAAACATTTGGCAAAAGAAACCAAGATGGCTTATCGGTTTAGCTGCAGGTTCGGAGCTTACACACACTACAGCATTTAGCAGAAAGATTGCTACATTTAGAATAAGCCTATCATGCTCTCCTAGAGAGTTTTGCAGCTTGAAGTGTCTTCTACTGAGAAAAAGCAGCATATTTACTGCAGGCTTCAGGTGATTACCTTAATGTTATTTAGATTAACTTCAACAAGACGAGAATCATTATCTTTAATCCTTTGCAGCGTCTCTTCCACGTTTGTGGGATTTGGCGGTTCATCAAAAACAGGCAACATTTTTTCACCTTTTACTATATCTGAAAAGTAAGGCATTTAAATGTAATCAAATAGGTTGCATATATTCACTGTGAATAAGTGATACATACACAAAATATTTACTGTATTTAAAGATCATTTCATTGGTCTTTACATCTCTCCCCCACCAAAAAGCATACCATCCTCCCCCAACCATATTTTCATAAAGCTCAATGCTTTTTCAAAGGTCCTCACAGCCTTTCTGCTTTCTTTCAGAAAGCACATAGGAGTTGAATTACAAACACAAATAGAAAACCCAAAACCCAACACACACAATGCAGGCTTATGCCTACTTTTGTCACCAAGAAGTGACTTAACTGCAGAGGATATTTTAATGTACATATATTTTAATTCTGCTCTTGCCAGAACTCAATTAGCAATATTATGGGCATACACATTTCCAGACTAAGACTTAAGAGTCTATAAGAATGTTGGTGCAACAGAAAATAGTTCATGCTATAGGAACTGTGTGCAGTACCAAGAACTAATTTTTCTAGCAGTGGTGTACACACTTACTTGAGAAGCTGTCTTTGTCAACCCCATTACTGCTTCCTACTACATCACAGAACTGATTGTTTGTTATCAAGTTGGACATTCCCAATATTGCTGTAAAAAGAAGAAAAGAAAAAGCAAAAAAAAATTTTTTTCCTGTTCCGGACTAATTCAGCTCAGATGTAGGAATCCTTTAAATAACAAAAACTGATGTTTGTACAATAGTTATCAGTACAAATACCAACCATTCAATATCTTAGTCATTTGAAAAAAGTCAAGAAAATTGTTAATTATAGACATTTTAGTTGACTATCACATCTTAGAAAGGTCTGACTTCACCAGGTTCAAGCATGAACATTAAAAAGTGCAGCTCAATCACAAAGTGAAGCCTTAGGAATACAGGCACATACCAACACATTGTTATACAAAATAAAAAGCAGTCACATACACATCAAAAACCAGCCTGTCTGAGGAATGGATTTAAAGGTTTTGAGTTTGAAAATCACGTATATTTTGCAGGCCAAAATAATTAACTTCCTCACAAATTATCACAAATCAACAACAGTGAAATGCTTCAAGAAAACTGGCAAACAACACAATCTAGTTTCTATCACAACTACAACACCCTGTAGTCAGACCAATGCACTACCACATGAATTATAGATCTTCCTTGTCTAAATATGTACCAGCCCATTCATACTGCACAGAAAACTCACCTGCGAGGTCACCTAATTCTGTGTCTGTGGCACTGGTCAAGGCTTCCTCCAGTTCTGGATCAAGAGAGAATTTTTCTTCTGTGAAAGACTGTACAGGCTTTTGCTTGGGGATAAATATTTTCCCTGGAGTAAACAAAATGGAAAGTCTGATGTTACTTTGTATTATAAAGCTACTTACCTTTAAAATCCTATGTAGTTAAAGAATACATATTACATTTAGTGAATACTAGGAGAACCACAGACAACATAAAGGTTTCTTCTGTTGTTGCAAGTTAGAGTTGAGAAAGAGCATAAACAGGAATAAATTTTCAGGAGCTTATTTGTTCCTCCTAAGGATTAGAAAGTAACATATAAACCTCCATGACACGTTTCAAACAGTCCAGAAAGACTGTAAGAAAGATTTAGTGTCACTAGAGAATGATAAATTTCCTCTCACAGGAGAAAAGGGACCCAGGCAGAACTATAATCTGAATGTGTCAGAGAGAGACTATCACAGAATTATCTGAAATCACACACCTCACTATTCTCTGCAGTTTTACAGCATATACGATATTTCTGATTTCGGATGTTAACCTCAGTGCTGAAGCAAAAAACCCAAGTTTGTGAACAGCACAAAACATAGTAACAGATTTCTCTGCATGTGACACTCTTCTAAAATGATACTTAGAAAGGTCATCCAAGATTCAATGGCAAAACAAGCAAGAGTTATATCACATTCTGCACCAACTTTTTAGTTATTACAGGCAGGTAATGGAAAAACTCATTTTAGAAGACGTGAATTCTAGGTAGAGGTCTGTGTAGTTACCATAATTCCTGCATACACCTTCAGCTGCAAAGTTAGGGAAGGAAATCAGAACATGAGAAAGCCTTTCTAACGGTTCAGCTGTGGATGGTTTAGAACTGGCCCTCCAGAACAAAGAAGTCTTCCACTGAGTAAAAGCCAGGACAGGTAAGGGGTGCTTGGGTTCAGGACAAATTAACATGGCAAACCAAAGCTCCTGTACTGATGCATTTGAGAGAAACAGTTCACAGCTGCACAACTGCGAATCAAATCTTAACAGCTATTTAAGGTTCAAGTTTTTCAAACTTTCCAAGCTGCCCGAGGTATCAGCAGAAAGAGCTTTGGGAAAGGGGTTCCAACTTCCTTTTGTTATTTTCTGGGATGGGAAGTGGTGTTGATAATTGTGCTATGAAGTCTCAGTCGTAATGCAGGAGCTCACCCTCTGCCATATTCATAGCTATAAAAAGTATTTCCACACAGGAATCATCCTCATCCCCATGTCCCAGTTACAGAGATAGTAGGCTGAGTTTAGTATTAGGGGTGACCCACAATTGTGTATTCCATATCTTCTCTAGATTACAGTAGTTTGTGGTTCATTTCCTTTTAAAGAAAGTTAAGGCATTCCCACTAGCACAGATTAGAGAAAAGCACATCAGGTTTTTCTCTGACAACACAGTCTGATGACCTAGATCTGTTGCTAGCAACACGGTATTTTTGTTCCTGGGTTGCTATCTCTTTGGAAACTTGTATAAATGGTCATTATCCATACTTAGAAGCAGAAAATAGACCTCCTTACATAACTGTATTGATTCCAAACAATAGTTAAGTGCAGCTGACATGCATTACCACCCAAACCTCAGCTTTGATGGACAGTGCAAAAGAAACTGTTGGTGGTGATTCAGGATTCAAAGAAAATCTTCATAAACTGAAGGCTTATGTAGCAAATGTTTCAGGTTGTTTTGATAGAATTGATGCAGTATGTTTCCATCATTTTGTTTTACCAGCAGCACCTACTGGGGAGAGATTAACCTTCAACTTGAACTGTAGTTTTTAGAAGAGATGCAAGAATGTTTGACAAGGTTTTCATCAATCCATTAAACCCTCTGAGCAGCATACACATGATCTAAAGCCTTTCAGCAGCTATGTTTGTGTTCTTTTCCCTCAGCAATATGGTGTAGTAAAAAAATGAAGATTTTGGTGTACAAGGAAGGAGGACAGTGGGATTTGAGCACCTGAGCCTTTGTTCAGTCATCCTATTTGCAGCATCAGTGCAGCAGGAAGAGAGCAGGGGAAAGAAATTGATCTCAATTAAAAGCAACTTGGCAAAAACGTATTTTGACCTAGCTCAGCCTTCTGTCTGGTTCATCCCACAGTGCTCACAAAAAAAGAACTAGTTTTCCTGATGTTGCTTTTCAATAATTCTTAAATTCATAGGTTAGAAATGTCTGGTTCAAACATTTGCTTCCTAAGAGTAATACTAAAATTATCCATACGTGCCTGACTCTTAAGAAAACCTAAAGAGAGTGAGAAGTATAGTCAGTTTTTAGTAAAGCAAAAATGTTAAAAGCCACTGCCCTCCAGAAATGTTCACCGCAGTCAACTCCAGTCACACGAGCTGGGTCAGGAGCAGTTTTTGTTATAAAACGGGTCACACCCTTGTGTACATAATTTCTCATTCGTTGGCTTCATCTCATCCTAGGCCAGAATTCACAGGTTTACAATGCACATACAAAAGTAGTGTATGTGCATTGTAAACCTTCTCCCCTCCCCACTTCTAGTAATGAACTCACTGCAGAAGGGTAAGACCCCCATGTCTCTGGGGACAATGATCTAACTCAAGGCCTGCTGCCAATACAGTTCTGCAAGTCCCTTCCCCCCTTACTAATGCAAGCTTTAAATAAAACCAAAAACCACTACACATCTGTGCAGCCCACGAGATGTGCAGCCTGCCTGGCCCCTAAGTGGAACATTTCCAAATAGCAGGGATTTGATTACATGAAGGAACATGACATCTCCTTTTCAGCCAGCCAGGATACTGCAAAGATTAGGCAACACAACATGAAGAGGCAAATTTCAGGGATGTTCACATCATTTTTGTAATAATTATATAGGCAGATGTTCTATGCCTTTAAGCTAACATGTTAGATGATGCACATCCAGGATTAAGTCACAGGCCTCCTCTGCCACAGAACGAACTTTCAGTTCCAAGTTCCACCCAGTCGTGTTGCTCTAAAGGCAGGAATGCTGGATGGTGTTTATTGGAGTGCCCTGGACATTTCCTACACAGATTCACAGTATTTAAGGTGGGACTAAGTACCTTGCAGAGGTCAGGTCTGTTCAGTGGGCCCATGCACTGCACATTGCTGATACTGTTCTCACATACCCCGCACTAACAGGCAGCCACAACCTGCACAGCAGAACAAAGTCTAAAATCCACTTTTGGGATGCTCCATTTGGGGAAACAACTCAAGTGCTACCTGAGGACAACTGAATACAAGCTTTTCTCATCAGTGACTCCATGAAGAAAAGTGAGCAACATCTGATGTATTCCTTACATTTTATGTTCCTTAAACTTTCCTTAGTTCAGAAATTCATATAATCCACACTTCATCAACCTCCAGTTCTTACCATCTGACAGGCTTAGGTTCATCAACTCACTTGTAAGCACAATTTAATACTCATGTTTTTAATTCAACTTACAAGTGAGCTCCTCAATGTCTTAGGGCAGAAACAGAGCTGTTATCTGCTATCTGATTACAGGCACATAGCAGTGAATTAGAAAACATTAAGGCTGGAGTATCACGTTATTTTGTTCTCATGCTCTTGTATGGAGAATATCAATTTGACAAGCTGGTTCTGCAAGGCTCCTACGGGACATTAGCTTCACTTCACAACATGTACCACACTTTCTTTAAAGACCTTAAAGTGATTCAATGGCAAACAGAGAACAGAGCATCCCCAATCCTGCTGCAACAGAAGGCAGTGGTGATCTAGAGCAACAGCTGAGCAGGGTGCCAACAAAAGAGCTTTAGTCAGGTGGTTATGGTTTCAGCCTGTTTTCTGGGTGTTAGAGAAGGGGAAAAACCAAATCAAAGCAAACAGTAAAGCAGAAGTTACATGACCTGCAAATCTACACAGAACAAACACACCCCAGCAGGAATGCAAAGGGAAGGGAAAGCCACAATTAGGAGAGTGCAAAGGCTAGAAATGCGGAGCTTAGTTTACCCAGTACTTTGCTAATGCCTTGCACTATACAGCACAAAGTACATTACTATCTCAGATATGTTTTTATCTCAGCTGCAATTATTCTCTTCTTTTGCTGTTCCAAGAGAAGGGAGAAGGAGGAGGAGCATTGGTCAGACTCAGTGAGATGAGTGGAACACACTTGAGTGCAACAGCCTTCAGTGCTGAAGCCTTGCTTTACTGTTTGACTGAGAGATCCTTCTCCTTGCAGAATGCCCTGTAAAATCTTTATGACATACTTACATACACACACTGAGACAAAGCTATTTGCTTTGTGCAATTATTACCACATTGGTCTCATGAATCTCTTGAAAAATGGTTCACTGTATGGTTCAACACTTAAGTGGAACAGAATGTGACTTAAATCATTAAATCGTGTTTTAAAAAAAAAAAAGTTTTTAAGGATGCTTTTAGAAACAAAATCAAGGCACTGGGAAAATGGAATAGAGCATAATTTAGGGACTGTTAAACTCCACATTTCATTAGCACTGTTCATCTCACTACAGCAGAACACTACGTAATTTCAAATCTTCCACATGTCATAGCACAAAACAAAGAAAAGGTTCCAAAGACCTGGAGAAATTACAGCTTCTATCACTGAAAGAGAAGCAACATTGTTTTAATAACATGTTACCCCAAAGTCAAGTACTGGGGACATCTGGAAAAGAGTATTTTCCTTTACACTCTAGTAGGGAAACAAGGTTACCAGAATCAGAGGCAAGGCAGGATATTTATAATCAACCCAGGTAAGCTTTTTTGATAAATGTGCAGACCAAATTGCCATGCAGGACATCAGTTCTACTAAAATAGAAAAAGGAAAGAGAAGGACAGATTTTCCTTTTCTTGCTCCATTAAATGAATAATTGGGACAAGTTAGAGCAACAAGACCAGCCAGGGACACAGAAATACATTAGCAAATTCTGACCAAAAAAAATGGCACCAAGAGCTGCAGCTCCACTCCAACTCTCTGCTCCCGAAACCTCTGGAACTGAAGGTTGTATTTGTCACTTTTCTCCTGAACTAACAGGAGAATCAAGCTAGATTTTCATCTACCCTTATTCCACAACTTGCTAGTGTTTCTCCGTAATACATTCTTCTAGATGAAGTGAAAAATTATAACCCAGCCTAGTTGTCTGTTCTAATATGAACAAAAAGCACATCAGGATACAAGGCCCCTCTAGTTTAGATGTGGCAGCAAGTCGAAGTTGAACCATAATATTTCCATGAGGTGAGAAGAAAAGGTTATCCCACACCTACTACAACATGAGCTTGACCTTCTTGCCTTCTGCCCATTTAACAGAGCATCAATTTGGATACTAAACCTTTATTTCCACATTTTTAGTTTTAATGAAAGCAACCTACATTTTGTTTTTCATATGATTTTCTCTTCTGCTATGGCACTAAAATAAATGATAGAAGTCGTTACTAGATAATAACTTTCTTTTTTAAGAGATACAGGAAATTTTACTAACTACACTGGTGTGACTCATTGCAACATGCAGACAGACTATTTACTAATACTTTATTACATAAAGGAAATGACATTTGATCTTTCTTAACCAAGCTCTGCGTTACAGCTGGACCCTTCTGTTTTCCTACATGATTCTCACAGATTTTATCTACCCAAATAAATACTTGTGTACTTGTGCTCTGTGCATGCAGACGTAAGCTGCCTTGAGAGAACCATCTACATGAAAGCAGCACTAGCACGCAGGAGAAAATGCAGTATTAGAACACATCCTGCATGCCCAGCTCACTCCCTGAAGGAGCAGTGCACAGGATGCAAGGGATTCCCCAGTCACCTGTGAGCCCCAAGCACACTGAATTCAGCCACACTTAACCGTCAGTCTGTCTCCAACACAGACTGGCAAACACACCAGTGAGCAGCAGGAGCAGGGCACAGCCACACTTGGCATGAACAGGGACCTGCCAGCAGCAGAGGGACCATGAGGGTACCTTTGCCTTCCACAGTCAATGCTTTGCATTGTCCTTGGTTCCTCCTAGAGGTTCAGCCACCAAATCCCCGTTCTCCTGTCAGCAAAGGGGTGTCACAGTTATCTCCCAACACAAGTGGTGCTGAACTACAAAATAAAGCCAAAAACACTCTGTGAAGGAAGTCCATCAGACACAGTGCAGCACACTGTAAAGTCACGACCTCTCTATCACCTCAAGAAAAAAAGGAAGACCTTTTTTGCCTGTGCCAGATAGGTAAAGCTATCTGGCACAGGCAGACAAAATGCAAATACCCCCAGCAAAATTTCACACCAAATAGAGCCCACAATCATACAGACAAACTCAGTACATGAATGAAGATTCAATCCTGAAATAAGCAATGATTCATATCAGAGAATTAAGTAGAATTAAAGGCTTTCAAACCCTTAAGAAAAGCGGAGCCTGTTCATCTAGAGCAGCTGGAATACAACTTAGCAAACAATTTACTGAAGTTTTAGTGCAGTAGATCTGCCCTGCTGCTGGGGAAGGTTCAGGTGAGCCAGGACTCAACAGCACTACTCAAACACTGTGGCAATAGCTAAAAACCCGTCCTATGCAGATGTGTCCTGCACAGGTCTGGGAGTTTCTGTCCCTACCAATGGTGTTTGTAAGGCACAACAAACTTGGGAACTTCTGTTTTGGGGGAGAAAAAGAAGTTGTTCCTACAATATTTAAGAAGTACATTATTTTTAAATTTTCTTCTGAAAAGGAAAATGCTTCCCATGAAGTCAATGAGAATACTAGATCCAAAGCAAAAATTTAAAATCCCAGGCTTTACTAACATGTCCATGGTTTTCAGACCACAAACCACTTCCAGATTTCAAAACTTGTTGTGATGTTAACTATGTAATTAGTTAGGAGTAACTATGCAATCTTATTAAACCTTTCAGTAAAGATGCTTGTATGAAAAACATGACTCCATACACCACTTGTCTGGCCTTGTCAGCCTACATCATTGAGCATTGCTGTCTACCACAACATCATTCAACTGCTGTTTTTCTGACCCAACACGGTGTTACAAAGGTTGCTGTCCATACTCAGTACAAGGCATAAGCCACAGGCACAATGACAGCATTTGTTATTATTGACACAAATCAGAGTCAGCTCTTACTTGGAGGACACCATGCCCATCAGAACTTTGTGATCTATGATAAAATCTCTGAGTCTGATTTCCTTCCTGTGCTACACACAAAGAGCACACCAGCCCCAGCGGCACAAATGCCTGAACAGGAAGCCTCCTGGCCCTGCACAGTAGCAGCCATTTGGAAATGCTGCCAGTTAAAAGCATTACAGCTGCCAGTTCTTCAATCACATTTGGTTCACAGTAGTTCTGGCTCCTCCACTTCAGAGATTTCATAAGCACTTACACCGGAAAGGGGGGTGTTACCTTTCTTTTCCCTTGTAAAAGGCACATAGTCTTCCCTGTCCTTGTACTCCAGCGCCTGCTTCTCTAAATACGCCAGGAGCCGTTCCCTGTCAAAGGGACCCGAGGCCTTCTTGGCAGTCTGGTCTTTCTGCCGGAAGCCTGCAGGCAGCAGCGCATTCTGCAAACAAATAGAGCAAAGAAGAAAGCTTAGAAAGTCTGGGTGAGCACCTGCTTAGTTTCATTTCCCTCTTCCTTCTCCCTCTCTGCAAGGTTCAGCCCTGATACATCATCTTTCATAGGTAATCTTTGATCCCCTGCCAACTTCCCTTTTTTTTGGGGCAGGGAAGGACACCAGGTAACCTGTTCTTTAAACATGGAGACTATAATGAAAATCTAGCACACTGCGCTCTCAGTAGGACTGAAGCAATTCTTTAAGTACAACAGCTCCCAGCACTCAATTTGCCAGTTACTTTGCATTTCTTTGCTAGAATCAGCACTGTTTAAATGAGCAGTAGTAAATAGAACTATTTACAGTTTAGACATTCAGCAAGAAACTACCTCCTCTGTCGCTTACATCCATGTGTTTCTAAGCCCTTAAGACAACTGACTCTACTATTATTTGGCATTTAACATAGCATATTTCTATTTTTGACCTGACTCAAGGTGAGGTGTTTCTTTGATATCATCAACATATTTCAACTAAAGAGAAAAAAAAAGGATATTAGTACAGAAAGACCAGAAAGTATAGGAATTTTGACTGCCATGAAAAACAACCAGTCCCTTTTGACAGTCCTCCTCTGTTAAAATGTCCATAAAGTCAAAGGCATTTAAAATATCAGTAATATCTTGCAGTGCAACAAAATAGGTGATCATAATATTCTGAACCGATCGCTGAACATCAAGATTAAACTAATTCTGGTACTACTAAAGGAAACATAGAGAACCATGAGGTGAAAACACAAGTCTTGGAGCCTGACATTAGCTCCAATACCTGTAGAGGACAACTCAGCTCTTCATAGCAGAAAGCTGTAATATTCCTTATTCAATACCCCATGCTGACATAATCATTCAGGAGCACAGTAATTATTTGCCTTCTCTTTACAAAGTCAGCGTGAGGACAGGAATAGATACAAGCTACCAGATCCAGGACCAGGAATCATTAGAAGAGGTTGGCACCCTCCCACTCCCATCACACTCCAACAGCAGAAATAACAACACAAACATGGATGCAAAATGGCTGTTGACCAGACAGCACTGGAAACAGGAAAGTTAAACAGGCCTTCCTAAATAAACTTTCTTTTCAAGAACATGAACAACAGCAATTCTTATTTATAAATAAATCCCAGAAAGCTCCTCCCAACTATCCCTTCTTCTGTTCTCCTTGACTGCAGTTGTGTCCATCTTGCAAACAGGAAATAAACATTATATACACATATATATCTGTGAGATCATCAGCAAGCTATGAAAAAAGCTCTGTCCAAAAGTATAATGTACAAAGTCTCAACTTATTTTAGATTAGTAATGGAACAAATGAAAAAAGTGAAACTTCTCTTGGCTAATGCCTACCTCAGGGTCAAGATCATCCAAAACAGTTTCCAGTTGTTTCAGTTCTTCTTCCGAAAGCTTGCCAAGAATTTCATCCTCATCGAGATCTTTGTACTTGTCCAAGTCCTTTCGAAATGGGAGCGTCATGACTTGGGCAGTAGCAAGTTGCTCAAACACTTCAAAACCCAAACCTTAATTCGTAACCAGATCTATAAAAAAGATTTAAAATAAATAAGCAGAGTTAAGGTAAATATCCCAACTACAAAGCATCTTCAGCCCCCACACACATCTGTGAAAGGAAAGCTTTGCCATCCACTATTGGTATCTGTTCTTCCACAGCTGCCAAGGAGCACCTGAAGTTGTGTTTCTTCACTGAGGATAACCCTGTCCTGCCATGCCCTTGTCCATAAGTAATTAAGCTATATCTAACTAAGCTATATCTATTTTCAGATCAAAGTCACTACCTAGCCTTCTTGATAAGCACTCTGAGGCCATAATTCCCAAAGAGCAGGGCAGGTTGCAGGGCAGGAG
Source organism: Pomatostomus ruficeps (assembly GCA_013400735.1). NCBI lineage: Eukaryota > Metazoa > Chordata > Aves > Passeriformes > Timaliidae > Pomatostomus > Pomatostomus ruficeps. Next base: position 430,286 of record VYZT01054259.1, read on the forward strand.
GGAAGAGATACCAACTATACCTACTGAGTCCAGTTAACACCTTTGTTTTTTATACATAATGCAGCCAAAAGAAGAGTTAAGATGCTTCACATTTATTGTTGCTACTGCAGTTCAAGGGCACTTAAGGATAACTTCACTATAAACAAAGTAATTGGTTATTACTGACTCATATCCCTGCATATTACCTACAGAGGAAACAAAGGAAGTTTGCCTCCGAGTTAATTATAGCACTACCATCGAAGCAACATTCTGTTCTGTCCAAGGAAAATTACAATACCTTGATGAAATGCATAAGAAATACAGCTCCTAAGTGGCAGCACTCCAGTCAATCCTACTACCATAAAAAACATATTTTTTAAAAAGATATATAAAAATTAAAAATAAAGAACAAACTGTGTGACTGGTCACTAAATATTATATTTAGAGGAAACCAGGGTCCTTCAAAAATGTACAGTCTATATAGCACTTCTCAAAGACAAGGAGAAGGCAGGGAACCTTTTTTCTAACAACCACAATTTTTGAGCATTTGTCTTGGAAAAAACAGTTAATCACAGTAGTGTTCAAGCAGACAAGTGATTTCCTCTCACTTTTCTGAAAGAAGTTCTAGGATTCTCCTTTTGTTCAACCAAATTCTTGCTTCAAGTTGAGTAAACATATAAAAAAGGTAACTTTAATGACTCTCTGTAAGTAAGCAAGAGAGTCCATAAGGTATTTGGGGAGCAAAAGCTAAATACATACATTCCTGTTCATCAGTATCCTTAAACCTTTTCCTGGCTCTGTAGAAATACTCAACACAGAGCAGACACATGGCAAAAGCCACTTTTTCTCCAGGAGCCCCCATTCAAGGACAGCTGCTCACATCATAAATACAACTGCATTACTTCAAATCCACACTCACACTGTCCTTCAAAACCAGATCGATTTAGGCACTGCCTCTTAAGCACCAGGAAAAGGCAGGCTGTATATACATACATGCTATACCATGGAATCCTCCAGACAGGGTTCCTCCACCTCAGCTGTTTACATCCAGAAAGGTCTCCCTGGCTGCCACAGTTACACACGGTGACATTTTAATTCAGAGACACTAAACAGACATGAGCACATAAAGGTTCACCCACACGATTCAGTCAAGTGTACCTATAAAATAAATCTGGGTTTAACAATTGCCTTTGCAAGGCAAGTCTTACCAACATCTACACTTGAATGGGGAATATATTTACAGCTATTTTCAGGATGTCTGCTTTTAAAAAAGTATTGCTGATATAAATAACAAGAGCTTTATTGTGAACTGCAGCTGACATTGATGGGACATAATTCCAAAGATGAACTTTGCAAAGTTATCTCAAACATAAGGAGGAATTCTCATTTTGGGGGTAAATTACCTCAAAGAACACTGTCTCACTTCCTCTGAACAAAACCCGGTCATGCTGGAAGAGCCTGGACCTTTTGCAAAAGGCTACAGAGGTAGGAACATCCAAGTTATTGGCTGCAGAAAATGCAGAGGGTAGCACACCTATGTTTTCCTAAGTTCCAGAAGTAATTAAAGGAGTGCCTCTGTGGCCTAGAGAGCCACCTCCTACAGTTTTCAGTCTGGTAGTATTTGTTTCTCCAGGTGCAAGCAGCTGATGGACAATTAGCTGATGCCACACAATCTGCATGTGAACTTCTCATTCCTGGAGCCTTAATGTTCTGCCCTTCCTCACAGTTGGAGCCATTACACAGTATCACAAGAGAAAAACATTTCCTGCAGCTGATTACACAGCACTCTGTGACCAGGCTGCGCCTCTGAACCCTACATCAAGACACTGCTGTTTACCACATTTCTGCATGTCCATTGGCATTCAAATATTAGAAGGTGTAGTTTTAACAGGTAATTAGAAGGAGCAGAATGGTTAGCAAGCTGCAGAATAATGCTGCCCTTACTCTGAAAGAGAGTAGCACTGCATAACCATACATTATCTTCACGTAGGCTGTGCTTCCTCTCCATTAATTGCCAGAAAATGCTGTCATCCAGAATTAATTATCTTTTATTTACTGCACTGAGATATTTCATATTGGAAAACTATTCATCCTTTGTAATACATTAATTAATTTTCAGGCCACAGACCTTAGTCTCACTTGTTTTTATATGACCAAAGTAGTCATGTCAAATCCTCAGGTACAGTGTTCACATACACACAAGTGAAAAATAAAGCAGAAGGAAAAAACCCAGTTTCTGTAACTGAGGCTTCACTTCAGCAAGAAGAGAATCACATGTGGCCTAGCAAATACAAATTTAAAGAGTTTTGGATGTATTTTCTAATACCTATCAAGAATTTTTTTTAAAAAATACGATAACATCCTTAATGTGAGACACCTTTAAAATGTGTGATGGTAGCACTGGCCAGCATGTCTGTAGTACACTGAGATTGCTTGGCAACGACCCTCAGAAACATTCCCTACCAAAGAAAACACACCATATACAACACTTGCATACAAGACGCTAAAAATCAGATTTTAAAACACGGTGTCAGGAATTCTCATTGCCTAAAAAGGGCATAAAGGCCAGCTGAAGCCCTAATCTAATCAAACAAGCCCTTCACCTCCCATTAAACACACTTAGTACTCTATTTGCTTTCCATCACTCGCTGCAGCAGTTCAGCATAGAGACACATCCATAACAAACTGCGAGCTTTTAGAAGGAGCAGTTACTTGGCCTGTGAATATTTGTGGCACATTTTTTATATATATATGTACGTGTATGTGTGATCTTACTGCAAAATCATAGGCAAAACTGTAACCAGCAATTTTGGCTTTGCAAATACTTTGCCCTTTTTTCACCAGCAGAGCTAGTTTGCTTCTATGTATCCTTCTCAGCTTTACCATGAAAACATTACATAAAAGTCCAAAGAGCTAGCGTTCTTTTTCAGACGTAGAACTGTAAGGTAAAGTTCTTCACTCCAGCAATTTCATAGTCACATCAGAAACATTTACGGAAATTGAAAGAAAGTCATCACTTCCAGTCCATTCGATTTCAATTCTCTGTTTGTTAAGCAGAAGAGAAGCTGAAAAATCAGAAATTAAGGAATTCTGCTGGACATCACAGAGAAAAAAATCTTGCCATAATTCCTTCACCTGAGAAATCAATGAAGATATAAAGAAATGAGAAAATAGCAGTAACTTTATTTATGTCATTTTGTAATTACCTGAATCATCCCTTGAAAGACTGTCAAGCAACTTTCACACACCTCTTATCCACAAGTTAAAATATTTTTGTTTTCTTCTCTCCTCTCTGAAAGTATATTTTTAAAAAGCAAAAGATTCTAAAAATAGCAAGCTTCCAATTTTCTTTTAAACTCTGCCCCCTCTCTCCCTCAAACTTCTTTTATATTTAAGAACACAATATTTTGGGACCCGAAGAAGAGAAACTCTCCCTAGATATAACTTGCCCACAGGGAACTACAGTGTTGTTAAAGTCCACTGTAAATGGCTTCCGTGACTTGGATTTTAAAATAGACGCGACATCATGAGAAACAAACCGGGCTGGGTTTGGCCAGCACATTCACAGAGTTCACTTTAATCTCATTTGTTCCTCCGGCGCCTCCTTCCCCCCAGCCTCCGGGTGAACCCGGCCCGAGCAGGGGGGTCTGGAGCAGGGGGGTCTGCAGGGCTGTCAGCATTCCTGCACTGCTCCGGGCCCCAGAGCGTCCCAGCTGCTCCGAGGAGCCTAATCTGAGCATTTCCCCAGGGAACCCCGACGATGGCAACAATTCTGTTTTCCAGTGTGCAAGATTATACAGAACTGTTTATGAAGAATGTGCTGCACTTGAAAGAGCTATCTTTACTTACCAAAGCAAGGAGAAAAATGAGTAAATATAAATATTACCATAATCCCAGCAGGTTTCTTAGGATATTTTTGTAATGCCTTATAAGTCTGCTGAGGAGCCCAATGCTGTCTTTCTTAGCAGAAAGCTTTCAGAAACCCACCTGAGCCTTCCAAACCCCCAGCCTGCGGTAGGGCACAGGATCCGGGTTGTCCTGCCCCGGGAAGGAGCAGACATACCCCGGCCCAGAGCCGTATGGAGCCAGCAGGTGGCAGCTCGTCTTTGCCTACGCTTCTCATCAGGGTAAATTGTGTTTTCCAGGCAGGAAGACACAACTATTCTGGGCTATTTTCCTAAAAAAGCAAGCCCAAGGCTTCATTCTGTTCAAAGAGACAATTCACTAAGCCTTACACATGGCAAACTGAGTTTCTCTAACTTCACATTTGTCCACACAGTGACCCAGGGAGTGGAGGGGGACAAGCAGCTACTGCAGAGTAACTACACGGACCATAAAGATGCTTCTTTAATTAAGGAAATCTGAACACATCTGTGTTTCCAGCTCCTCCTCTGTACCAGAGGGACACAGCTGTCTTGCAGACAGGGTGCTCTGAGCGATGGCTAAGATGTCAAGTTGGCATTGCCCCATAAAACCTTACTCCTGTGCACCTTTTCCTGAAAATTAGTCACCCACATTGCAGGGCTAAATGGACACACCCAGCCAGCCCCGGTAATGGCGGGGTGACAGGGCCAGGAGCGCCAAAGCCTGTATTTGGCAAGCTGCACAGGGCATGGAAGTGGCAGCAGTTCAGCACACCCATCTCCATGGCACTTCCAGGCATGCTCGCCAAACTTGCTGCAGGGCAGGTGTTATGATCCCAAATAAATAGAAGGCTGGGATAAGATAAAAATCCTAGGTGCCCTGAGAAGTTCTTCTGTCAGAAATCACCACTCCAGCTGTCCATTCCCTCTCCCAGCATACAGGGAGTTACTGACTGGCCCGGATGAGGGATGTTCAGACATCATTTTTTTCGGACAATACCTGGATGTACTTCAGTAGAGACCTGCTGCCCATTAACACACAGTATCTGCTCTTGGAGGAACTGCCTGCTGCTGTTTTAGTCAAAAAGAAACATGAGATGCAAGCTACCTGAATGTTTACTGAAATATTCAGTTATTTTTTATCCATTGCCAAAAAGTGGCAAAACTAACAACACTGAAACAGGACAGCAGAAGTAATTTACTTCATTCCCATTACATTACTTCAGGAAAACTCCTGAGTACGAGCCAGTTTCAGGTCCTCCCTTACATCACTGGCTGCCTTTCAAGCTCTCTACACCTGACACCATAGACAAACTTAGTTATAACGATTGATCCAATACATTACAGCAAATTCAAAGCACACAGCAACCTGCCTAGAACATCACTTATTTCAACACAACTTGCGCCTACCCCCAGAGCGCCAGGCTCTCAGAACTGGCCCCGAAAGCTCCGCCGCAGCTGCCGGGACCAGCCCTGTGAGGGCGAACGGAGGCTCCGGGAGCTCCCGGGGCCGGTGTCGGTGCACGGAGCGCACCCCGCCCCGGAAAGGCATCCCTCCGTCACCGGCTGCAGGGACGCGGGTGCTGTGTGCGCCGTGCAAAACACATGCAGCAAACTGAAAGAATTACGGGCACCAGATCCACTGGCGGAGTTTTTCAGGTCTCCGATCTCGGGATCCACAGCAGAGCGGGGCGCCGGCTGAACACCCGAGCCAGCCCCGCACCTGGGCGCGCTCCGCAGCCCCCGCACGGCCCCTCAGCCCCGCGCCCAGCGCACGGGCGGCTGCTAAGGCACAACCCCGCTGTCGGGCCCACCGCCCCCGGCCCGACCTCCCCGCTCCCCAGCACCAGCGGCGCTTCGGGCCGCCCGTGAGCCGCCGGGGTCCGGCCGGG
>VYZT01054259.1:441909-461000 GCA_013400735.1 Pomatostomus ruficeps
CGCGCGGCTCCGCCACGCCCGGGCTCGGCGGCGAGCGCAGCGCCTGCCCCGGCGCCTCCGCAGCTCTGACGGGCGAGTGCGCGCGTTTATTGCGGAGCGCTCGCACCCTCCGGGTCAGCGTGGGAGGACAGAAATTAGATGGGGCGCTCTAATAAAATACGCCGAGAAGGTGTTTGTGTCAGTGATGATGAGCTGCCCCTCCTCGGCGATCTCCTGCCTTTTGTATGTCACAGATACGGCAGGACCCGAGGAGGGAGGTTCTGCTCCGCCGCCGGGCAGCGGGTCAGAACAAACGATGGGTTCAGGAACAGAAAGGAGATTTAGGAAATTTAGGAACGTTTCCAAGGTCTTGAGGAGCAAAGTGTGCCTTCAAAACCTGTACATTTGCATTAGATATCACATACTCTCTGTTCTGTCATCTTCTAATAAAAAAATTATCAGGGTGCCCTAATTTAAGGCGATTTGCTTTGATGGAAACTTTGGGGGAATTTCTTCTGCTGGAGTAAAAATCCATGGTTGGTCAAGGAGAAACATGTAGAGATAACTGAGGACTATAAACACCAAAAAATAAATGACCACTGGTTAGGTTAAGGTAACCATCCTGAGCTTGGCAGTGACATAAACTTCTGAAAAAAATTGTAACATCATTGGTAATGAGACAAATTCAGAAATGTATCAATATCAAATATCAGTTTAAAAATATTTGGAAGAAGTAATTATGTTTTTATACCATGAATGATACACTGTGTAGATCTCTGCTTTTGAAAGTGTTTAGTAGTGGAAATCTTCAGCAAATTATTGAGTTGCTTATTTGTAGTAAATAGATGCAGTCTTTCAATTTCTTATCATATGGAAGCTTTTCTTTAAGTGATTATTCTCAGAAATTGTCCTTGAACTTCTTCTGTTCTGCCCTTCACTCTTGGAGATAGGAACATGTAATGGGAAAGAAACACCTGGGACCAGCTGGCCTAGTACTGTAGGCATCACATCCTCTAAATCTTTGCAAGGGGTGCAGTTACTGAAAAACTGAACTCAAACTCAGGGATGCACGGTGATGTCTCACTGAATTATACTGACAATATTACTGTCCTTTCCATGCTACTCTGCACTCTTTTGCAGCCCAGCAGCCTGCCTGCCTTTGTTCTGGTGCTCTATGCTGTGCACATCTTAACTAGTTTCCACTATGGATATATTTAAATTTTTACCACTGTGTAAGAAAAATGAAGACAGTTATGTGACTCAGTGACTTCACCAAGCTAAATTCCTGATGTGTCTTTTTTCCCATTCATCCAGCTTTGTTGTGTGTCTGAACTTAGGCAGTAGCCTCTCTCATCTTGATCATCTAAATGGTGTACTTTGCTCTCTCCTTGCATACCTTTTCTTCCTTCCCCAAATTGTTATTACTTCCAGCATTTTACAACTTCTGGCAAGCAATGTTTATGCATTTCTGCTGTTAGTAACCTGTTTTAGGGTTTTTTTGGCAGCATTCCTAATTGTTGGGCCTCCTGGTTTGATGGCTTCCTGTGACTGAGTGTTCTTTTGACTGAGGCAGAGGTGGCTGTGCAGGGTTTTGCACTGAGAGGCCCCAGGCAGCATCCTGCAGCCACAGGTATTTGCACATGGTGGGTTAATAGTGAGGTGAATGCCTGTGTTCTGTTGACTGACTACAGCAGACAAGTGTAGTGGTGGCTTCTGTCTAACAGTGGGGTTTGGTCATCATTATTCCCTGCCACAGAAATCTGTCAACTTAGTTCTTAAGTCCTTCTTTCAAAGAGCAGCTGGGACTGAGTGTCCAGCTGCTGTGCTAGAACGGGGAAATCTGAGAACAGTGGTGACAAAAAGGTAGCACTTGGTTTGTTATCTGTTGGCAGCACAGGTGGAATAATGCTGGAGTTAATGTTACCCAGTGTCCTTTCTTCCTATTAATGTTTCCAACATGTGGAAAACAAACACTGGTGTTGTGGTTTCCAGGGCTGGTCTGATCTATTTCGTTGTAAAATTAAAAAGTCAATTTCCAGGTAATTCCTTCTCCTGTTTGTTGTTTCAGCTGTCAGGATGTGCACATCATGCATGGTTTCTGGCTTTGGTTTATAGATAAAATGCAAAAAATGTTGGTAGTTATGATGTCTCCGTACATTTTAAGGAGAAAAAGCAGCTTAGGAGAGATGCAAAAGAAGTTTATTTAGGAGGTGCCTGGCAGTGGTCGTTACTAAGGATTTCAGTTCTGCAGTCATTAGTACATGCTCTTACCCAGCCTTTGGGTCTCTCTGCTGTGTTTTCACTTGGTGTGTGTTTATTTAGAAGATCCTTTTAAATGTACAAGATGTCCATGGAAGAGGGGACCCATAGCCAAAGGGAAAGCTGTCCAATGCTTGACACTTGGAAGATGGTTCAATTCCTTATCTTGCCACAGACTTCCCATTTGACCTCGAGCAAGGCATTTCTTTCTCCTGACAGGGCAATGGAGAGGCTCTCCTGTGGCCAGTGGTGTTTAGGGCTCCACAGCAGTGGGTTTCACGTAAATATGATCAGTCAAGGAGGAATACCAGAACCTGGCCTTTGGCTTCCCAAGTTTGCCTCTGTGCAAAGCTGCAGGTACTTCATTCCCCGGTGTGTGCCTTGCTTTGCACTCAGGGTAGATGTGCTGATTGCAAGGACTACGGTTCTTTACATAACACAAAAGCTGGGACTCTGAACTGGATGAAGACACCTCCCTGTAAACATCACAGCTGTTGCTGTAATGTGAATGGTCCGTGCTCCCTGGAGACCACAGAGCCATGAGCTGCTGTGTCCCAGGACTGGGAGATGTCAGCTCTGGGGCAGTGCTGACTGGGGGTACAGCTCTTTACCTGTTGCAGGTAAATCAGCACCTGCCTGCTGCAAACCTGCAGAGTCTGTTATTTATCGAAGGAGGTTAAAATATCATTGGTGCCCCACAGAAGATAACGAGGCCATTTTCTTCTACTTGCTGTCAAATGGGCACTTCAGGTCTTACCCGAGGGCCCATCAGTCAGCCACCAGCGGTACAGCTCAGCAGCAGGGTGTTCTGTTCACGTCAGAGTGAAGCTTACAGATGACAAATTGTGGGTGGAGCTGCCACTTCATCGTCTATTTTGCCTGTATAAAAAGACTCTGTCCTCCATGATTCTCCGCCGTGCACTTCACACCGCCCTCAGTTTCAGACAGTGACTATGTTATGTTTTTATCTTAGAAGAGATAATTAACATTGCACAGATTTTCAAATCATTACTTAAGTTCTATAAAGGGAAGAACCCTACCTTCCAGCTCTACAAAGTTACAAGTTGCAATGAGCAGAAAGATTGTTTCACTAGTTTATAAGTCAACTTTACCGCTCTAAAAGCAAAGAGAGTGTTCATCTGCAGGAGACAGGACAGACAAACAGGTCTCTGGTCTTTTCCATTGTCTATGCTTGATGCATCACTGAAATGTAAGACCACCATACACAGTCCCACCTATGCCTGCAAGGTTTGTTCTGTCATCCTCTTCTTGGAGATAGGAATCGAGTGATTTAAAGTTTATTTTTTTTAAGTAAGACTTAAATCATCACGTGGCCACTGTATAATTAGTCATCATATGTTTGTCTGGAAACAATTCTAATGGTTATGATCTAAAAATGTCATAGCACCCAGAAACAAGCTATAAATTCAGCAGGCATTGTAAAGAAATACTTCCTTTCCAGGACTCAGTTTCATGTTTTGAATGGTTATGAGTAATACCACTAATGTTATTTTAGAAACAATCAGAAATTGGTCATTATCTACCATTATTCTGCAACAGTGGGAGAAGCATCAATGTTTCATCTGTCTTTAATCACCAGGGATAAAACGTTCATGTTATCTGAATCAGAGGGAGTACATCCCTTTATGTCTTCTATAAATAACGGTGCTTTCATATGGATAATTTTGCAATATACATGGTGTTTATTTTTTTATAAAGGGCATGACTGAAGTCCCATTACAGTGAATTGATGTCTCACATTTTATTTGCATAGAAGTTATCAATCCCCCATTTAAGCAGCCAACTGTGATGTAAACTACAGAGCAGCATAAACAAGGTTCAGAATGCCACATGCAATTATGAAGTGGAATTTCTCATCACTGAATCATTATTCTGAAATTTCAGGCCTAGTCTAATATTAGGACATTGTAATTGTTAATTATTCACTGCTCTCTATATAGGACTAAACCAGTTGCTGGGAACAGAACATGAAGTAACCCTACATTAGCTCTGGAGAAAAACAGCATTTTAAATATACAGGGATTTTGAGGATTCTTTGCTGCAGTATGACAAAGGATGGCAGCTGGGCTGGGAATAGAAGAGCTCTGGCTGTGCCGTGACTCTCCCAGGGCCAGCCCTGAGGCAGTGCCAAGTGCAGCTGAGCTCTTGCCCCTGCCAGCCCCACAGACACCCAACTCTACCAGTCCTCAAACAGGTGATTTGCTCTGGTCCACCCAGTGACCATGCTGTGTCATGAAAGGAAAAGGCTGAGAAAAGGTGACTCAGCTGGAGCAGTTCAGTACTCCTTATGCTCTGAAGTTCTTCTGAAGCTTTTTGGGGAAACAAACAGAAAAGGTGGGGGATTCTACAAGAGGAAATACTTTGCTACAGATCTCTCTTCTATTTTCTACCTGTGTGAGTTTCTTTGACATGTCTACTGTGTCTACATCAGGACCTGTAGCTATTGCTATTCTCATCATGCGCACACAAACCCCAGTTCCATAATGCTCTGTTCCTACCACACTTGTGTTCTGTGCTGGCCCTAATGCATTCCTTCTAACTTTTCTGAGAATTCTGTACCTCCTACTCCAAAACATGATCTCCCAGTATACATCCCCATATGTTCATGGTTAGAAAGCACATTGGTACATTGGTCTTGCCTTTTAAGTATAAAAAATTAGAAAAGAATCTTATTTATATATCAAGCAATGGAGTATTTCTAAATTTATTTTTTTTTTAAGTTTGAGCTTTCAACAGCTCAGCTGTATTTTTCATAGCCATTGCCAGACAGCAGAGAGGTTCCCTGTGTGGCACTGGATTCAGTGTGTTGGTGGGGGCACTCCCTTGCCTGGACAGCATGGGACAATCATCTTCCTTCTACTGAGCATCTGCTTGTGTTGCACAAATACGGCTCTTAATCATAATGGCCCCAATCCTATTTATTTGGTCCAGTATCAATTTAACTTGGGATTAATTCCACCTGTTTTTTATTTTCATGTTTAGCTACATAGGTCTATTTAAAGAAAAGGAAGATTTTTTTTCCACATTTACAGATCAGTTTCACAACTGAATTCCTGCATTTTTCAAAACACTAATATCCACCACTGTGGATACAGAGATAGTTTAAAATAGGTCATGCATCAGGATTTTCTTTCTAAAGATCTGTTGCCATGATTTGCAAAAATGAGAACAATGTCTCAAACCTGAGTATAAAAAAATACTCTTTTTCCCTATAAAAATGCAAAGAACTCCATTGGATTATTTCCCATTCATCACATCTCTCTATACTTCATAATGCACATTATCATGTGGCTTCATTCTTAGCTGGTGCACACTATGAAACCTGGAAATTCACATCATCTGCGTCACAGGATTCTCATCTCTACAGGACCCCAGAGACAGATGTTTCTCTAAGTGTGTAGTCTGTGTTTTATTCAGCAAGAGTGACCCGAAGTGCCTTTGTAGCTGCTGACCCATAGGAGGTTCCACAGTTGAGGTTGTTCCAGCATTTCCTAAGGGATCCAAGCAAATGTGGGTGGGACCTCTGTGACATTCAGCATTAATTCAGCAGAGCAGTGATTCCCTCTCAGAAAGAAACATCTGTATCAGCAGGAGAAGAGTACAGCAGTGTTATGGTATCAGCAGAAACCACAGCTTGGCTCCTCCAGAAAGCCTTTCAGAAGTGTATAAGCATAACAAAAAAGTTCTTATGGAACGTGGCAAGGTATAGAGGGGTTATATCACAGCAGGTGTTAACTACACCGAGCAATAATGATTTTATGTAGGCTGACTAATGACACCCTTTTTCTCTTTGGAAACGTATTTTGAATCCTGATGTTGACAGGAATAGGTGAAAAGCTGCCCCAAATAAAACCGTATGTATTTCTTTCTTTAGAAGGAATCAGAAATACAAATACAGCACTGGGTTCTTCAAAGCTCACTGTGAAACCTCTGTGCTCCACAAAGATTTGAAAGTAGCATGCGGGTAGCAGAAATGCCTCTCACAGTTCTTCCCCATCCAGAATGGGCACAGATCTCACCTGTTGGGCTCTGCTGTTTAACAGTGGGGGCTTAGGCCCATGAGAAGCTATGATGGTCCATCCTGAAACTCAGTGGGGAGAACCAGGGGGGATATGTGCTCCCCCATTCCTGAATCTCTTTCATTCTTCCCAGTAAGTTTGAAGGGAAACTCCACAGTGTTATCCATGGTCCCCCATCCTGCTTCCCTCAGTGTCCCTAACAGCGTAGCATTCAAGAGTGTATTGCCTCTGTGGTTAGATTGAACATCTCCATTCTGCTGTGTGACACCTGATCTGCTTTTATATGCTCAAAATAGCAGCAGGGAGCTCTTGGTTAGGACTGCTTTTTTAACTAATTAAAGCTTTCATACAGTAATCATAACAAAGCAAATCCAGTGGATGTAGTATGCAAGAAGTAAATAGTTGTCCACACTCAGAAAGGCCACAGTAAGAAGCTGCACAGACAGCGTATGGCTCTGTTTACATACACAAAATTAACAGTATGAAATCCAATTAGGAAGGTGGAGATTGTTATCATCACATTAGACAGCAGTTTCCAGAGTGTGTGAATCAAGTGTTCTGCATTTCCTTCCCAGTGTGACTGATGCTGAATTGTTGGATTTATCTCGTTCCCTTGGTTTCTGACACGGTGCTGAAAGGTCGATAGAGAGCGTAAATCCACGACTGAGCAATGGGCGTTTCAGCCCTGCTTGCAGCAGCCTGTACAGCAGAGTGAAAGCTCCAGAAAAGCTTTACTGCTTTCAGGGGTTGTGGACAAAGAAATTCCCTAAGCAGTGTCTTCTGATTTTGTTCAGTCACAAAAGAGTAGGATTCTATTGTGAAAGGGAAAATATCAAGGGAATTTCTGTTGCAAATGTGTGTAGGCAAGAAAAGCACGATTTCAGGCTCTTCCATGCACTGCCAATCTGACAAGGGTTATTCAACACAGTGCTTCATGCCATGATACAGCTGTAATATCGGGGTCTACCTTTCTCTTTAGGGTGTCCCTGCTGCACAAGGTCAAACACCCTCTCTTCTTAATAATTACAAGGAAACAGTTACAATATTGAGAGCTGTCACCTGTTCCAAGTGTCTCCTGGCACATCTCCCCTTTATGGCCGAGCACTTGGGCAGTTCACAAAGAAACTGGGAGTGTCTGGTGCACACAAATCACACCCTGCAGTGCCTCGCCAGCAGCACCTGGGCTCAGCTCTGCAGACCTCACAGGAGCTCTCAGACCCATGGCCTTGCTGAGACAATTCCTGGCTGTAATCCTGCAGTGCTGTACGTCCGAGGGAGAGGTCCTGCTTCCAGGTGTCCTGCACAACTGGACTGCTGACCCTCTGCCAGGGAAACTGTCTTGGACTCTTACAAATTGCTTTTCCCACAATATTTAATTACCCTAACCTTGGGATTACGTTTCTGTCTTTTCCAGAGCTGTGATTAAACTCTAATAAAATAACCATTTAAACTTAAATAGTTTTAAAAAGCTGTAATCCCCTCAAAGACATTTTTTAGCTCAGTTAATGACTGCTAGCTGAAATGTTGTTTGTAATGAGTTTATCTGAAGGAACTTAGAGAAGGCACCTGATGCCTTAGTGCAGAATGTTGTACTGCAGCTCAATTTGTTTTTACAGTTTAAACAAATATACTTATCATTTTTAAATAAAATGCTTTCATTATTTAACAAGTATTTTTGATAAAAAATTGCATGGATTAAATACATATCAAACTAGTGTTCTTCTTAATCACCAAGTACACAAAAACATTAGCTCTTTTGTACTATTTTTGGTCAAAATATCCCTCACACTCATCACATATGATGAAATTTTGGTATTATAAGAGTATTTCACAATGGTTGTAACTTTGTGAAACATCAGATGCTGACTACCTTACTAAAACAAACTCACAATTTAAAGAATGGTTGAATTCTATCATGACATTTGGAATGGCTTGATGATGATGTCGTGCTAAGGAAACAGCAGCCACAAACAGAGCAGGAATAAGGAAAAAAAGAGAGTGTTTGGGCACAGTAATGATTTTTCTTGGAATAGGATGTTTAAGTGTTTCAGGTCAAGGCTTAACGTGCCTTGCAGTAGTCACAGAATTCCAGATATTTCAAATTTGTTAATCTACTGATAATTCCCTTCCCTTTCTGCAGGTTGCTGATTTCTAGTCTTTTTGATAAATAGAAAAATGAGATATGTTTTAATATTTCATATTTAAATAACAAAACTCCTAAGTAAATGAAATATTTTCATTTGGATTTGGAATAAAAGAAAAATAAAAATCAGGCTCCCAGCTCCTATGAAGAGCAACAACAGAACCCACATGGATTTTATCAGCTTATGACAACTAAGGACCTGGCCAAAGGCAATTAGAGTTGGGGTTGATACATAAGTCAGTGGTAGGTGCCAGTTGGATGCTTTCCATATCAACCATAACTCTGAAATTTGTGAATGCAAAAACTCAGCTGTAAAACTGCACAGCTAACTGTAATTTGGAGAGTGCTGGTGCTGCTGGGGGAAACTGGGCTGACTTGGGAGGGCCTGGAGCACTCTCAAAGTCCCCAGTGAATGCTGTTTCTGGTCATAAATTAATTCTCTTTCACTCCATCCCTTTACAGGCTGATTCGGGTTCTAAAAATTGTTCTGGACAAGAAAAAAAAGAGCAATTGAAGACAGAGAGTCCTTTGTCATATTGTCATATGACAGATAATGTGACAATGACTGTTGTGGTCATGCAAATGAGATCTTCTTGTTCCTGGTCAGCTGGGATCGTCTAACAAGGAACCATATTCAAATTTTAAAAGAGTTTGTGAAATATTTTTTTATGTCCATATTTTTTTCATGGCTGTTTTGAACTTCTGCAGGTCCCCCATGTAGCAGACTGAATTACAGATAATACTTTGAGCTATAACTAGCATATTCTCACTCCAAGAATTTTGATGATAAATGCTATCATTAGTAGCCAAACATGCTGAAGTAAGACTGACAACCAGTGTACCTGAAAGATGCTTAGGTAACCAGAATGTGCCAGCCAAGCCAAGATGATGTGGGTTAGCTTTCAGCCGCCAGCAAAGCTGAGATAAGACAGAATACCTCAAGGCATAACAGTTTTTTTTTTGTTTGTCAGTGTTGGATTGTTGTCTGTGACTCTACCACTTTCCTTTGCCTTTGGCCAAAAGAACAAACGGATATTGTTTCCAGGCAAATGAAATAAACCAGATATATTTATGTGAAAAGGGAAAAGTTCCTAATATTTTCCTTACCTGTGTCTCAAGGCTTCTGTTTGCTGCTGCCCCAAGTACACTGTAGCTGTCCTTGCTCTTCCTTGGCTCCTGCTGCCCAGGACATCCCCCAGCCCCTCTGCTGTGCCAGGACATCCTGCTGCTTTGTTTCCACTGATAAGTGTCCATGGGACCCTCAGTACGTGGGCTTTCCAGGACTCTCAGCCAGATGGAGATCCTCATAATGCTTTGTTGTTAACAGTGACTGACGCTGCAGGGAGCTCCGTGGCCCCTGAATGGTTGACCCCTGAGCAGCAGCAGCAGTCAAGCAGTGCAGCAGGAGCCATGTCTCTGCCCTTCCGAAAAGAGCTGGAGAAGTACAAGAACATCAATGAGGATGAAATACTCAGCAAGCTCTCAGAGGATGAACTGAAACAGCTAGAACATGTTCTTGATGACCTTGATCCTGAGGTTAGTGATGATAATTCCAACATTGCCTGTTAGAAATGCCAGATACTGCAGCACTTTATAGTGTTCTGTTCCAGCAGAGACTGTGTTCCTTGAAGTATGAGCAGCTCAGCTATAGACATTCTGGTTGTATTCCTGCTGTCATGTGCTACTTGCTTTCCTCCAAGTCACTGTGCCCCTGGTCTACCATGTCTGTTTAGACATGAGCTTGTCTGCAATCTAAATCTTTGATCATGTTGGCACACTGCAACACAATGAGAAGCTTTTTATGGCTGCTATTTCTGAGCACAGCTATAAGCAAACATAACCTATGTTTATGGAGATCAGGTCTTTTGAACTTCTGAAATCTGTTGACCATGTCATTCAGCACATGTATTTTTAGCTGAAGAGAACATATTTGGGCATGATTAAGAAAAATAGGATCCAGCTACACAACTGTCATTTTCTAGAGAGTAAGGATAATTTGGATATTTGAAGACATTCTCACAAAGAATTTAATGATCTCTGGTCTGAGAACCACTTGGTCCTGCAATAATGAGGTTGCAGTCACAAGTGTGCTGGGAATTCTGACTGTACCTACCCAAAAACATTCAAACTGATGGAGGAGTTTGAAAACTGGCAGGCAAACTGGCAGATAAAATCTGTTCACTCTGGAGGCAAAATAAATTTTGAGAAACACAATAGATTTATAGCTTCTAGTTCTGTAGCACCAATTTGCGTGGAAATTAATGGGGGGCTTTACTGTTCTCTCCCTCCATGTTGCCACTTCCCACACTACTACCGCTTCTACATTTTCTGGTATTTTCAAGTATCTGGCCTCTCAAATGGAGACCCAGAAAACCATTAAAAAAGCAACACCAACCAACCAAATAAATCAGGCCATGGTGCATTTGTAGTCATGCTACCTATGTGCAGTGAATTTGGAGCACTCTGGGCACATTTGTGCATGGACAGGTAAAAGGACGAGTGACCTGAGTTCACTGGAGGCGCTCAGAATTCCCTGGGTATTTGCCATGGAGCAGATGTACTGTGCATGTTCTGGCCAGTGTTTCTGAAGTACTCTGGGGCACCTTCAACACGTTGACTTTACTGCACATGCACAGCAAGGTCCACCTACCTTGTATTTCTTTCTGGGATTTCCTGGGCTGAAACGTGGGGACCTTGTGCATATTCCTGTGTTACAGGATGCAGAGGAACTCACATGAGCCCACAGCTATATGTTGAAAGTGGGAATTATCTGCTTGCTTCCTCATACTCTGAATAGCTGAAGTCTACCTTGTCCACCAGTCTCTTTAGTGCATGCCATTCATTTCTGAAGTCTGAGAGACATCTCCTTTAGAATGAAAGGCTTTTTTTTTCTAATGAGAGAAAATTGGTGAGAAAAAAGAGTAAAGGAATAGAAGGAAATGCACGTAAAATGTATCCTGGTCTATATACCTGGGCTGCAAACTCTGGTTATAATATGTGTAACAAAGGACTCTGACCATACTGATTTCTTTGGTGCTGGGTTTAATGGGTAGTAAATCGAGAAGGCTGAATGATATACTGAGTTTCATGGTTACATTTAGGTAATGTGTGTTACTGCTATCACCAAAGAGCATTATGCAAATAATGATTTCACTTAAACACTAGCAACACTGAGATGAGATTTGGAATACTGTGTGAAGCTGCCTCCTCCCCTTTCCCTGCCTCCCTCTCTCCCACAGAATGCCCTGCTTCCAGCGGGATTTCGGCAAAAGGACCAGACCACCAAACCTGCCACAGGCCCCTTCGACAGGGAGCGCCTGCTGTCCTACCTGGAGAAGCAAGCGCTGGAGCACAAGGACAGAGAAGACTTCGTGCCGTTTACAGGGGAAAAGAAAGGTGCTGTACATCCTTGTGTTGGTGTTGGGTAAAGGAGTGCTGGGGTGCAGCCACTGCTGCCTGGCTCTTCTGTGGAATGTGCTGGGACACAAGAAGTGAGGGCTGTTCGAGCGCAGGGTGAGGCTCAGCGGAAGATGAAGGGGTAGTTTATCTGCTGCTGGTGCCTGTCTCGCTGCTCTGGAGTCCCAGTGGCTGCTCCATGGCCTGTCCCAGTGGCTGGTCCATGGCCTGTTGAGGGGTACAGGAGCACAGCAGCACCAGTCCAACCAAGGGCTCAGTCAGCAGCTGCCTGGTCAGTCGGTGCCTCTGGGTGCACTCAGGCATGGACAAAGGTGCCCTCGCCAACCCCCCGGGGACTGTTCCCTGTTAAGCATTAGGCCCTTGCGGGGGCATTGCAGTGGAGGAAGCACTCAGGAGGAAACACATAAATGCCTTTCTGAGTGAATCTTGCCTACAACTGCTGTAAGAGCTCAGGGAATGCAGTTACAAAAAATAAGTATTTTTCCACTTGTTGACTAGCACATCTGGCAATGCTGTTCATGCTGTTTCCCTGCTACCCTTGTCCTACAGCTACAGAAGAAAAAGGAGAAAAACAGGAAAACCTAATTCTAATAATTTAAACACTGGTAGGATAACCTTAGGGCAGGAACAGTCATAATTTAAACAAACAATATTCCTTTAGCACCACGATCTCCTTTTCCTTGTTTATAAAAAGTGGACAAAATGCTTGCCTCAGGCAACCCTTTCATTCAAGAAGGAGCTTCCTATGTCTGGGTCCATTTCTGGCCATATAATGGATTTGCCATTATTTCAATAGGATCTGCTTAAGGGAAAGCAGATACTTCAAGAAAGTCAAGGGCAGCATTTTCTACTTTATGCACCATTACCAAAGATGTAAAATGTTATTTATATAACTTTTCATAGGCCAGGAGTTGTTACTATCATTACATTGTGTTCTCAGTCTTTGAAACAATGGTTTCGGACAAATGAGGCAGTTTTCAGCTAGATTGATGTATTTTACCATGCAGCATATTCTTTAACCTACTTTTCCCCCATCCAAACATCCACATACTGCTCTTCACAGGGCTGATTCTGAGCCCCCTGACACACAGTGACAGGGCAGAGATCAGGAGTGGTCTGTGCAGGAAGGAAAGCACTTTACTGTAGTCTGGATTTATTACCAATTGTTTCCAGTCTCCTCCACACTGCTGTGTCAGAGCAGTACAAGTTACTGCTTGCAGGTCCCTAGTTATTATACCAACACCTTACTGATATTTACAGATTTAAGACTAAGATTTTGCATTTTTCATTGTAGTTATACCTGAGATCTCCAAATAAGCCTGAAACTTAAGTGCACAAACCCCAGCAGTGTGTGGAATTGCAAATACCCATGGGACTGGCCCTTGACCTGTACAAAATGAGCCCCTGTATTGTCCCTGACAGTGGTTCTGTATGCACTGGCCTGTTTGTTCCATTTCAGTTTCCTTTTGATGAAGCTAAAGTGATATTATTTCTACATTTGCTTCCAGATACTCTTAAAGTGCTTATTAGTGCTGCTTCTTAGTTCCTGGTGTCTCTGGTGTGGAAATACCACTGCTTTGCAAACACAACGAACCACACATTTCACTTCCCCCTGAGCACAGAGTGAATGCAACCTTCCTAGCATTTAAAGCTGTTCTTAATTTGGTTTTTGATTCACTGTATTAATTTACTTCAGAATTACAATTTCAAGAATTATTACAATTATGAGGTAAAGACAGCATTTTAGGCTAAAGGAATTATTCCCTTAATTTCCTCTGTTCTTTGTACAATTCAAATTCATGTCAAAATCCTCAGTATCAGCTTTAGCAGATTAAGTCAAATGAAAACAACCATGTGTTCTGTGATTCCTGCAGTCATTTTACAATTACAATCTAAACACACAGAATTATACTGCATTTTCTTTGAAGTCAGAGGCCAAATGCTATGAAAATACCCTTTGTTTCTTTGTTGGTTAGAAATAACTGAATTAATCCAAGATCTGATGAGGTCCAGTACCTTGACAGTTGAGAAGTGATGAGCTGCACAGTGTCATTTTTGTGCTGCTTTAAGGGAACTGGCTTTGAGAACAAAGTTGTTTATTTTGAGCTTGGCATATCCTGAATTGGTACTTGAGTGTCAGTCCTGCTGCCCCACTCTGGCTTGGCAGGAGGTGTCCTTGGACACACCACCAGACTTCCAGCACTGGGCTTCACTGCCTCCTTTTCTTGCTCTCCTTCCCCTTACTCTGCACTGCAGAGCCTTCATGCGGATCTGAGCCTTATAAAACATAAAACTGAAATCTCCATCTGCCAAATGCACTGCAATCTTCCTGTGGATTGTGTGATAATCCTGCTAATTGGTTGAATCTGGTGAAACATATGAATGTTGTACAAAGTCCACGTGTGGCTATTCCTGGATCTTAGAATCCATGCTTGTAATGGCAGTGTTTCTTATTTTGACACTCAATTGGAAAAGAAATAACAACAGGATGGTTGTACTAAAATATGAATTACTTGATTTACATTTATAAGAAGATATTTCCCATACAAGGAAACAAAGCAATCCTGCAAATCCTGTCAAGATCTGACACTACATGCTAGATTTAAAGTCACTTTAATTAGAGAATTATTAGTATTCTTCCAAAGCTCAGTAATTAGTTCAGGATAAATACTTTAAATTTCTAAAATATGTCCTCAGAAGAATCTAAAGAAGGATCTCTCTTGAGCAAAATTTTATTTCTCTCCTTCTGCATGTTGATGGCCTCTAAGGTGTATTTACAGATTGGTAAATATTTGTATGATTATATTATATAGCTCCCTGTTGAATTATTTCTTTACACTATGGAGGCAGTGTAATGTAGCCATTCTGTAAGTAACCCCAAATTAATTTGACACTATTTCTGCTGGTTAAAAATTAAATTCTCAAGCAACTCCAAAATGCATCCAGTTGTGTATATTTGGGAGGTGTTGATGCCAATGTGCCAATTGGCACTATTTATCATCTAAGAATATTTGTGTGCGGTAGGATTAGAATATGTCAAGTGTTGTTTGAACTTTTGTCAGTGTTTTGTACTGTGATACTTGTTTGTCACTGGGAAAGGATTTATTTTTTCAAGTTTAGGAAGTGGGATGCTTCTACTAAATGTTAAGTGACATTTGTACCCATTCCTTCAGTTATCATACAAAGCAAAAACTAACTTGGAAATTCACGGATGAGCCAAAAAGACGGTGGCATTTAAAATATTCTCCTTCCAGACTAGTCTGTGATACATCATGAGTTTTTATCCACGGTGACTGCCTCTCTTTTTTTCTATTACTAATGTTTTGTTAGAGAGTTCTTGACCAAGAAGCAGTACCAAGCAGCTGCTGAAGGACAAAACTCAGTTTCCTGTGTTGGTCTCTATATGCTGAGCAACCATAAGGTTTTGATTGTCCTAGAAAACAAGCCAAAACAAATTCCAGAGCTGACAGGGATATCCAGAATGGTTAAAACACAGGAAGTGTTAAATATGAGCCCAAGATGGGGGAGCTGATTATGCAGGGAATTGCCTTGTTTTTGATTGTAATTGTGGTTTCGAGAGGTTGGAGACGTTTGGCAAAAACAATCGAACGTATGGAATGCATTAGGGTTTTGGCCCTCTGCCATATTGCAGCTTAGTAACGTAGTTCATTAATTGCTGTACAAAAAAGATTTAATCCTGTATGGGATAGATTTCAGATTTCAATGGAGGCTCAAGGTTTGCCCGAACTGAGGCCAAAATGGTCACAGGAGCACACCCAAAACTGGCCATTGAGAAATGTTTTCAGACTTTACCCACATCTTCCCTAACACGGTCAGGGCTGGGTGCTTAATTTGAATGCCCCACTGTGTGGTTTGAAATGATCTGGTGGCCTTCAGGAACTCTTCTGCAACACAGATGTCTGTTAGTAATGAGCAGTGAAGCTGATAACCAGGGCCATGGTGATGGGCAGTTCGTAAGTGTTTATTTTGTGTATTTTGGATTTGTTCCTGCTTAGGGTAGATGCTCTAGAAATCCTTACACAGAACCTGATGGTCTGTGGAAGTTGCTTAGACTGACCCATGGCACTTAGCACATATAGCTGGAACAGCTGGTTATCAGACTTTCATCTCTTCCATGTGAAGCCATTTCTGTATCATTTTCAAGTTCATGAATGACCCAGGAATAAGAAGAAAAGGTGGGGAACATTAAGGGGCAGTGCAGGCACAAAGTATTCCAGAGCTCTGCCAGTGCTGTGTTTTCTCTGTAGTCCGTGCATGTGACCTCAGTTCAGAGCTGAGTCCTGCTGTAATACAGACACAAACTGCTAACAGCACTTCTGTTTCTGCTTTGTTGAAGGGGTTTTCTGAACTGTATGGTACTAATGAAATGTAATTAAAACAGTTGTTCTGTTGTGAAATGTTGTTAGATATGAAAGGTTGCTCTAAGGATTGCTGTTTCAACCCTTCACCACTGTTCCTGTTTTCTACAAGGTCTTCTGCTCCTTGCCAAACCATTTCATTCTGGATCAGATCCAGTTCTCATCAAAGTCATGGAAAAACTCCAGTGGCTTGGGCTATTATTATTTGTGGCTGGGAAGGGAAGGGAAACATGCTTGTATGTGATTAAATACTAACATTTTCAGCTGATTGATAAAAGGGAAAGGGAAGAAAGTGAGGAACATTAAACCAGAGAACTTTTGGACAAACCCGTGTTTTCAGTTGCTCTGGCAGAGACCATCTCTTTTGCAGGTGGTGCTGTGCCAAGCAGAGTATCAACACACAGCACCAGTAACAAGGACGGGCATTTTCAGAGGGTCAGAGTGTTAGAGTAGATGCTAATGAGTTCCAGTTCCACTGTGTCTGACAGACTGCTTTCAACAGTTAGGGTTTAGTATAGACACACAGTATTTTTCTTGGATTGACATGGCAGTCATTTCACCCCCAATGCTTAAATGGTTTGTTTAAATTTTTGCCACCTTTTCCCTATTCTTTAGGGCTTAAATTTAGAACTGATGTTTGTCTCTTAAGGCATTGAAAGTGTTGCAGTTGCTGACAGTAATGCCTCTAGCCAGTGCCTTCCACTGCTTGCTTTTGCAAGACTCTCTTTTAGTTGCTCGTGACTTTGCCAAACTTGCACAGTTCACAGTGAAATTTCCCATGCTGAGAGGCTGCCTCGAGTTGAATTTTTGGAAAGTGTCAGCAAAAAGGACTTAGCTGCTTCCAAGAACAAGATTAGGAGAAAACACATTGTTTTATCCATCTAGAGTAAATTTTTCCAGCTGCTTTTTTTAATGACCTGCAGTGCCTCCACGCTTTGAAGAGAGACTTGAAATGCATGCCCTTTGGAATCCCCAGGGAAATATACTCGAGTCTGGCATCTTCAAAATATTGTGCTTTCTTGTACATCCAGTTCGTTACAGCGTTCTCCAAATACTCCCCTGCAGTGAGTGTCAGCCAGAGCCTCTGCCTGCCTGTGCAGACAGCGCATGTGGCAGCACAGCCGTGCCCAGAGGGACCTGGTGGGGCCCGGCTCTTGAAATTACTCATCTCAGAGGCCACTGTCACACCAGGACCAAGGGCAGGGAGACTCCCTCCTGTTCTGACAGAGCTCCCTCCCTTTGTAAGGGTGCTGTAAAGGACAAAAAAAAGAGTAAACAGCCAGCAGAACGGCTGGGGCAGAGAGGTGGAGCGGGGGTTTGAGGAGCTGTGTGAATGTTCCAGGGTGAAGGACTAGGTGTGGCAGCACTGGGGAAAGGAGCTGTAGAGGAGAGCAGGGGTAAGGAAGAGAGGGCAGAAGGAAAGGAGGTGGTGGGAAGGGTCAGGATTCAAATATTTTGTAAAACCAGGAGACACAGGAGATGGGGAAGGCACAGGGAGCAATGAGGGAAGGAAGAGAGGAGAAGAATGTGTTGGATGGGAGAACAGAAGCCAGAAAGGAACATAACTAGTGTGACATTTGGCTCTGCCCATGTTTCAAGGGTCCTTGATGTTCAGGAGGACCTGAAGTGCAGTGGCACACTTTGAGTTTCTTCCTCTGCCACCGTTTCACATCAGGCATAAGAGCTCTCTGCTCGCTTGGTGGAGCAGGTAATCCAGGAGGTAATGCAGAGGCCTGCCCTAGGACTGCATCCTAACTTGTGATAATCCATGGGAGGGTCTGAAGAAATTCTGGGCTTCCTTCTGTTTTAAAAAGTACTGGTTGGCTTTTGTTTATTTTCGTTTGAGCAAGTCTGCTCTCCAGGAGAGTTCTTTGAAGGGTGTTGTTGCAGTGGCAGAATCACAGCAAAGTCAAGGATACTGGTTCACTTTTTGTGTTTATGCACAATAGATTTAATAACTTTGGAATGCTTGCCTTTGCAACCTTCCTATTCCATTGTCATAGTTTTTAAGGCGTAGAATATGCTGACAGTAATCCAAGAGCAACAGAACAGCAACAATTATGATGCTGCATTTTTATTACTACTGGCGTTCAGCTTTACGCTTACTTGAACTTCGCCTGCTTTCTTCTTTATAATACAAATTTATTCTTGGTAAGAACTAATTTAGCTCCATTTTTGTAGAATATTTGTAGGGAGGGGTTTAAATGAACCTCAACAGAAAACAATAGTGTAAAATGGAAAAGGTGAATCAGGTGCCTGTGATTTATGCAAGGCAGATTTCCAGGATTATTGAATTTCACTCCCAAGGTCAGTGTAGCATTCTGTAATTGAGAACAAACAGGCATTCACTGTAGTCAGTGATTCATTGAGAAGTCAGAAGTAGTAAGTATAACCAGGTATTTTCTTCAAAGTACAATAATCTGAGCTACATTTTATAGGAAAATAAAGTACATTATTGTTTTACAATTATGGAAGAAAATGCACTTGTGTTACAAAATTAAATAAATATCCGTTAAAAATTTGATATTAAATAAAGGGGCATTTTTTTACAGCTAATAGAAATGGGTTTATTTCCCATTGCTCTGTGTTTTATTGAGTTTTGGCTTGTACAGTTTTGACTTGTACAAGATGGGAATAAGTACTAACTATATACTAAATGTAAATAAACACTAAAATAAAATGGTGGGAATGTATATTTATTCATAAAAGTCTAATGACATAAGAAGGAAGGAATAGAGAAGACATACTAGAAATGATGCTCCAAATGCTGCAAACTATAAATGAAGGTGAAATCCTCAAAATGTTTTTTAGACTGGACTAGCTAGTAAAATCCTAGCAACTACACTATTCAAATGCCTTCCCCCCCCCCCCCCC
>VYZT01054259.1:461025-496046 GCA_013400735.1 Pomatostomus ruficeps
CCCCCCCCTTATATAACAATAAACAAAAAAAACTTACTTCAGGAAAACGCACTTGAAGCAGTTCCGTGCTCAGTTAATAAATCTTCCTATAGATGTGCATATGGGAGTTAATGATTACTGTATAAGAAGGTGAGGATCTCATTTCCCTGTTTTACTCTGGCATTGCTTTATTGGGGGCTTTGCACAATGCAGGAAAAGAGACCTGGCTGAACCAAGTGGCAAGATTACATCCACGGTTTCATGACTGTTCCCAGTGAATTTCTTTTTTTTTAATAGGGAATTTGCTTTCCTTTTACCTTGGTCCACATTTCTATATCTCTCCATAGTCCTTTTCTCTGAATCCTTCTTCACTCTGGTTGTCAATAGATTTTTTTTTCCCCTGAACCTCTTTTGAGGAAAACGTGAACCCTATTGTATTTCCGTTTCAACAGAAGTTTTGTTTTTGCAGTGGGTGAAAAGGAGCAGGTCTGCAGTTAAACTGAGCCAAGACAGAACTCTGCTCACTGCTTTCACAGCCAGGAAGTCCCTGGTTTGTAATAAGCTGCCTCAGTCATCATCCAGGTCACCCCAGGCACTTACCCCAGTCTGGCCAAAAGAAGGGAAGAATTGCAGGGATGCACACTAAAACATTCACATTGAAAGAAAGCACTTGGGATTCCACACACTCTGGGTTTCTATGCTTGTGTAAAAATAAAGTGATATTTTACTGAAATTGAATTTTGGTTTGCAGTTAAACAAACAATATATTAGTTTTATACAGAAGTGTGGTTATTTTTGTCTTGTTAACACCGAACTAACTCAAGTTATGTATAAACAGAACATTTGTCACCGTGTTTTTCATTGGTAGAAAGTTAAGCTACTGCTATTAAGACTTAGCACAGAACATTAGCATATTCTGGAGGCAACAGATAACACAGCCAACAATAATTATACCACATAGAATAAAGTAATAATAAAGTACCTTCTAAAATACACTGTGAATATAAAGAACACCAAGAGCAGCAGTCTTTCTCCATAAATCTCACTTTAAAATAATAAAATGTCACTATTCCTCCAAGGCTTCTTCCAAATAATAAATTTTAAGTTGGACCATTGAATCAAGGAAGCCACAATCCATATTTTATTTTGTCAGTGAATTCCAGGATGCACTGAATAATGAATTTACAAAGTACAGATGTGGGACTAGGACAAGTCTCCTGAATCTTTAAACCGTGTCCTTAAATAATGAAGGAAAACTGGTTGACAGCTGTCTATAAACAGACACACGGTTTTGCAGTTGGTGGACAGGTAATAAATTCCTAATAACATATTAAATATGTAAGCTTTTCTAACCTTCATCTGCTATGCTACAGCAGCTGTTCACAGTGGAATGTCCTTATCTAGATAGCAGTAAAAAGAATATTTTTAAAACACACTGGATGCCAGCAAGGCTCACATACATTAAACATATATATTACTATCTTTGACATGACCTTGCCCCTTTAAATATTTCATACAACCAATAATAGACTTTTTTTTCTAAAACATTTGCCAAGAATGCATTAAATGAAACTATCAGTGGGAATCATATACACATTTAACGAGATTCGGGCTGTCATCCAAGAATTACGTATGCCTGAAACAAATGTTTAAAATTGTGTTCCTATATATGTGAACTGTACAGAAAAGGTATGAGCCTGCACTGGTTTCCATTACCTCCTGATTTCTTGCTATGCGAGATACTTGGCCTACACACATCCAAAGTTCTTAGAAAAAGACCAACTATGCCACACACTGTGTCCAGTTACACCAAACTCAAGGTCCTGTGTCCCCTTACTGTGTTATGTGTGAAAGTACAGACTTGCACCAGTATTTGGGGGTTTGGGCCTATGAAGAATCACTGCCTGGTGGGGATGCTTGGTCTCCACGAGCTGTGGCTCTGTGGAGATGGCAGAACAGTGTTATCAGTCAGGATAGGGGTCAGCAGGATTCCCTCAATGTCTCAAACAACCTGCTGAGTACTTGAAACTCATCTGAAAGGAAAACACTTGATGGACAGTATTCCTCACTATGGATTGCTTACTCGGATATTCCGCCTCATTTTGGTTTTCTAGCTTCCAGCACAGTAATGAATTTTTTTCCTTATGTCAAGTGGGCATCGAGATAAGTCTTGGTCAGTGGTGTCTGGAAGTGGTTATCCAACACTTCAGATTAGATGGTAGCACAGAGAGTCTGAAGTCTTCTGTTGAATGTGGGGAGCATGAGTAACCTGTCTTTGCAGAGTATTTCTCTCCTCAGATTTCTGCTTGGCTTTTGTTTGATGCTGCTGGGATGGCTGTCCCTGATTGCTGTGACCCAATGCAGTGACAGTTAAAATGGTTTTTACTTTTCGCCCACCAAAGTTTTATCTTCTTGAAGCCTTTTCTTAAAAGATTACTTACTTAAAATATCACATGAAAAATAAATCATAATGTGATACTACTTTGTCTTTCTACATAACTTTCTGTCCAGTTTTATACTTAGAAGTTGTTTGGCCTTGGTAGGAATATCTCTAAGATAAATAATTTGAATCATGTATCAATAAACCTTGCCAGAGTTTCAGAAATTTCCTTAAAAACTTTTTTCTGAACTTATTAAGTGACTTGAGTCATGGAAGCTGACAGCATAAAAATGGCTGTAGACAAACTTGTATAAAAGATATAAATTAATTGGAAATTACTACATGAAAATGATACTTTGGACAATAATGGGGAAAAATGAAGCCACAAAAGGATGACAGTGTTGAAAAACCAGAGGCAAGGCATTTGTAATTCAACACTAAATATAAGAATTACATTTATGAATGGTAACAATATCACTAATACAGTTAAAATTAAACTACACTTTTCACATTACACATTTCAGGAAGTCAGATGATATGCTTCAAGCATTGCACCTAGAGTGCACAAAGCAGCACAGAAAGAAAATTTAAAGCTGACAGTGGGCCACAGCCACCTGCACCAAAGATCATCACAGCTTCATTACAATGGGATTAATTAATGATTGCTTGAGAAGCAGCTGTTGACAGGGTCAAGGTGAGGGGAACTATCCCACAGTGGACAGTAGACGTGGGAATTCACCCAGTTCTTGGAGCAACGGCACTGTCTGGTGTATGTGGCATCCTCAGTGTGTCACTGGCTGGAGGGGCTGGGCAGGAACGCTGGGTGGGAGGAAAGCCCAGCAGTGCTGGTGACTCAAGTGCAGCTCAAGCTCAGATTGAAAAGGCCTCGCTCCAAGCATTTGCAGTTACATCATCACCCTGCTGAGGTTAACCACCATAGCAGCCTGAAGAAGTAGTGGAACTTGTGTTGTGCCTGGATTTATCCTGCAGTTCCCTCATTCCAGCAGACAGGCCAATGACCTCAGTCTTGGGGGAATATTGCATGGAAACACATCTGCTAACCCAAAAGTATCAGCAGGATACAGAGAGAGACAAATACGTCAGGAGTCTTTCTTGGGCAACATGTGGTTCAGTTCAGACTTCTCAGGCCTGCAGAGAGCATCAGGATAAGGCCATTTATGTGAATGATCATCAGGAGACACAGGGGAAACACTCTGGAGGGGCTGGGAATTAAACTGAGTTACTGGAAGAAAACAGGTTTGCTGAGCTTTCAGGATCATGTATGGAAGTTCATGAACTGAAAGATTCTTGTGGTAGGATGGTTTTAACTGCTCCTAGTGCCTCATTTAAATGTAAGGATGAAATTTCTGCAAGCTTTTTGTGTAGACCTGATTCTGCCTATTTAAGGACACAGGACCTTCAGAAAAATACCAGCTGGGACTGCTCCTGAGAGCACATTCCCTAAAATAACAACCACCAACCCAGAGCAGAAATCTGCACCTTTTATTTTTAGACTTATTAAGATCCTGATGTGGAGGATAACATCAAGTAAGAAAGCAAAACATGCATGTGATAGTATTTCCATGCAGTTCCACTGTCACAGACCTATTCCCCTGCTGCCAGGAGGCAAAGAAGTTGTTCCAATAATTCATTACTCACTCTGGCTTTTTTTCTTCTCTTAGGAAAAATATTTATCCCTAAAGAAAAGCCTGTAGAAACCCGCACAGAAGAGAAAGTGACCCTGGATCCAGAACTCGAAGAGGCCCTGGCCAGTGCTTCAGATACTGAGCTCTATGACCTTGCAGGTTAGATAATATTTAGATGTGATCATCCCACATGTCCAGCTCTTGTCTGCCCAGACCTGCCACCAGGAGTGCCTCATGATGACCCCTGAAGCACCTGGTGCTTGTCTGACAGGTGGCCAAGCTGTGGGCACACACTGCCCATGGTGACTGAAGCGTGACTGGAGAGCAGCTGCATTTCAGACTCCACTGCTTACAGCTGATGTGTCAGGCCAGGGGGAAGATGAGCCAGCTCGTGGGATTTGGGGAAGGAAAGGGTGGACAGTGGACTGCTGGCTGGGGTGCGGGCACTGTGATGGAAGTGACTGATCTTACTGTATCCACATCATTTGTAGCCCTCAACTCTGACATCCCAAATAGCAGGATAAACTTGTCACAGAATGTAGTGGATAAAGATCCTGAATCCATAAGGAAGTTTGGAATCTAACCCCTTGAAGGAGAAAATTGGTTGCCAGGTGATTAGACCTGGGTATCTTCACCACTTCTAATTGTTTTCTAAGCACGCTAATGTCGATGTGCTCCTATAAGAAACCCTGGTGGGAATGCCAATGCATGAAGCTCATCACATGGACAGTGAAATTCTCAGATACACCAAACAATGGAACAAAAGAGTGATGAGAAGTTCAGGCTGTATATTAGCGAAGGAAAGTGATTAGGAGTGTAGCACTGAAAGAAATTACCCAAAGAGATTGTGGGATTTCCATCCCTGGATGTTTCAGACTCCAACTAGACAAAGCCATGGCTGACCTCATTAATGCTGGCAACACTCCTGCCTGAGGGAGAGGCTGGACAAGATGACCCGCAGTGGTTCCTTCCAGCTGGCACTTCTGTGATATGCATTCTACATCAACTCAGTTGTTCAAAAATCTATATTGAAGGTGTCTGTATCTCCAGAATTTGGAGCCCAAAAGACTCTCCCTACAAGCAGGCATGATGCACACAGTTAACATTTTATAAAAGGGGTTTTGTTCGGGGAACTAAACTACAATTTGTAGCAGATACTTTCCTGCAGTCTGTGTTCCTGCCATTAACATTGTATCCTCTTGCTGGTATTTACACATTTCAGCTGTTCTTGGAGTGCACAACATGGTCAACAACCCAAAATTTGATGAAACGGGAGCCCGCAGTAAGGATGGAAAAGGAATCGTGAGAAGTAAGCAAGCAGATTTCTCTTGTGGGCTGCATGTCATCTTTAGGGACTTCTGCACCTATAGGTGGGGTCTGTTGATCTAATTTGTTGTAATGTAACTGGGCCTAACTTTGATCTAATTAATCATGAGAGGTGACTTTTTAAAAGTAAATACAATCTTAAAATTCATTATAATGACAACAGTTGTATACTAACACATCATTCCTAAGGAAATTTGTTTTCCTGGAGAGCAGTATCTGGCTCTGCAGAGACGCTTGAGAGAGCAGGAATGTTTAAGAGGCCAAGACATACACAATTCCATTCCACTTCAGCTTAGGCAGCAGGCAGAAAGCAGAGTGAGCTGTAGCTAAGAGCTGGCCACAGTTCAGGCCAGGCCATCTTGTCCCAGTGCCTACCTTTATACAACTGAAAAATTACTTGTAAGCACTGGGCTCAAACGTGGCAGAATCCCCGGCAGAGTCACATCTCTGACCAGAGTCACCTCCAGCTGCATTCACAGGGAGGCAAAGGCTGCATGGCTGTGCTCCTGCCCCAGCTGCTCCCTCTGATGTACCCCCTCCACCTGGCTCCTGTGGCTGTGTGTGAGCAGTGCCTGTGCTGTGCTTCCCTAGGGACACGAGAAATTGAACCGTTCCGGAAATCCCCCGAGAGAAACAGCTGTACTTACTAAAAACAAATCCAGAAATGTTTGCACTAAATAAACAGACCTTTGGTGAATCAGATCTTAGCTCAGCAACCCACAGGAGGCTGGCTGAAGGGAGAAATGGGTGCATCTGAATTCCAGGCTTTTCTTGAGAGCTGCCAAGCCTTGATCCAGAGCTTGTCACCTCCAGGCCCTGGGACATCAAGTGGGCTAAACTTAACTTTTTAAGACAAAACTGTGGAATTCCCTTTCCTAGGGAAACAGTACTAAGAAAATGTTTTCTTCTTCTAAGGCCATGAGAACAGCAGCTGTTTTTACCAAGAGCTTTCCTTTCCATCTTCCATTACTAAAGGGGAGGTGGGAAAGCAGACAGGACACCGTGTCACTTCATTTTTCTCAGGATTAAGCTGCTCTGCAAGCCTCCCCAGTGGGGCCCTGTGTGAGCTGCCATCTATCTCATAACAGGCAACTGCATGCATTACTAATCCTCATAGATTTCAGAATATTTTTGTTGTACTGAGTCAAAAAGTCAGCTATGTGAGTCAGCTAAACTATGCTCCAATCACAGACCTACAAACCAGAAAATCACCGTCACATCACTGTATTCTTTGGTCCAAAAGCAATACCTTTCCTTAGCCAAGTGAAATGCTTCTGTAAAAATTTACTCATCAATGTGGCAAAACAGCACCATGTTAAAGAAATAAGAAAAACTCATGGGAAGCAACAAGAAGTAGAAAATGAAAATTCCTCCTAACTCTGGGCTGAGTACATTGTAATGTCTAACCTGAGGACAGGGTGTTTGTGTCTCCCTTGCTCCCAGTCTGGCAGGGTGTTGCTACAAGTGCAAAAAATGCTTTGCTTTTTTTGTTTACTTTCTATCCTTGCATCCAAGGTGAATTCTCTAAACATAGTTTTCAATTCCCAGCTCCCTAGGAAGGCTGAAGTGTTGTTCAGGGATTTGTGAGGTCTCTCAGGGAATTAGTAAAATAAAAGTTTGGCATCCAAGGGAACAGAGTGAAAAGCAGCTCAAGGTTTGTGTATGGCCATCTCTACTATGAGTATGAGTTCTAGAAAGAGATGTGGTTTTCTTTTGGCCCATGATACAGCATGGACTTTTACCCATTGCAGTGAACAACAATGTGTAGTACACTGAGACTTGAGCACAAGTCTTCAAAACCTCTCCCTGTCTGCAGCACAAAATAAAAGGATTTAAACATACTTGTGGTCAGGAACGTGTTCCTTCCTTGCTTCTAGTGGCTTGGGTGGCCAGGGTTAATAAATTAATCTCCACACTATATGCATGGGAATTAGAAGTACTAATTGTGTTCTAAGCTATGATTTTTATGCATCTCTGAGAATATTTATAGCTCATAGATTCCAGCACTAAATACCATAGTTCTTTGGAACACAACTGCTCAAAGATTTCATAAATCTTGATGCTTACTTTTCATGCTTTGATAGTTTTATTATTCAGAAAGTGCAGATGTTGCAATTTTACAAGCGCTAATTGAATTTATAGTAAGGCTGATAGCATCAGCTGAGAGAAGGAAACTGAGGGCCCTCCTGCTCATATTGCTTTATGTAGCACAGTCTATTCATAGGTGCAGGGACATCTTCTTACTAATGTAATGGGCAGGTTCTGAGCACACCTTTCTTTACAGATGCTAGACAAAGTACAAAGCAGCCCTTGCAGTGTATCACATCCCAAACAATAGTCTTCAAAGCTAATTTGGCTGAAATGAATTGTACAGGGATTTTGTATATAAAGGAGGAATTTGCCTGTGACAATGCTGCCCAGCCTCTGTGACCGCAGCCTCCAGTGGCAGCTCTGGCAGCACAGAGGTACAAAAGGCATGGCAGGGATAATGGGAATAATACTCCTGTTTGTAGGTTTTGTGGTTCTCATAAATGCTTCCTGGATTGCTGCAGGAGAAACCTAAATGGAAATGGAAAAGCCAGACTGATGGTGCCTGTTCCTTGGTTGACATTTCATGAGATCTTGTGTTGCAGATGTGGTGAAAGGTGAAAAGGTCAAGCCCATCTTTGAGGAGCCACCTAATCCAACCAATGTGGAAGCAAGTTTACAAAGGATAAAAGCAAACGACCCTAGTCTCACAGAGATTAATCTCAACAACATAAAGGTAGATGCTGTCGTTTCGCTTACATCATCGTAGGAGGATTTATTCAAATATTTCCAAAG
The DNA here is from genome assembly GCA_013400735.1 of Pomatostomus ruficeps. NCBI lineage: Eukaryota > Metazoa > Chordata > Aves > Passeriformes > Timaliidae > Pomatostomus > Pomatostomus ruficeps. Next base: position 469,180 of record VYZT01054259.1, read on the forward strand.
CCTGTGCCTTTTATCTTCAAATTTTGCCTCTCTTTACTGTTCAGAAAAAGCAGGACACTCAGGGAGGGGATGGGAAAAGGACTGTTGTAGAGGCTCCAAGGTCATCAATTCCTGACACCGAATTAAATGCCAATTAAAAGCCCAAGGGGTGACTCCCTTTGGCTGCCTTTCTTCAGCAGATTGCAAAGGAAGGTATCTCACGGGTACTGTGTAATCATCACTGGCCAGATTCAATTAGCCCACACAGGCTCCTGGAGGAGGAGCTGGCACGAGGGGACTGAGCCCCTGGCAGCAGAACGGGAAAGTGGCTGAGCCATGGTCACGTGCTGGCCTCAGCGTGACCCAGTTCCAGGCAGCGCTGACACCGCAGCCTGGCGCAGGCACCACGAGCACCCAGAGCATGCTCTGTCCCTTCTGACATACTCTTGAAAGCATCAGGGACATTTAACCTGCATAGACTGTGGTTGTTCATCAATCAGTTAGATAACAATTAAAATCAGTAATGTGACTGGCTTTCCTAATTACTGGATTTGTCTTCTTACTGTAGAATATTCCTATTCCAACACTGAAAGAATTTGCAAAAGCTCTGGAGACCAACACACACGTGAAGACGTTCAGCCTTGCAGCTACTCGAAGCAATGACCCTGTAGCCATTGTAAGTTTAAACATTTCTGGGAAAAAAAGAACACAACAAATTTTAAGTAGGACCATGTCTGCTTTAGGATACATTCTTTATTTTCCCTTGAAGGAATTCCCTGTGACTATGCAAAGCAGAAATATAATCTCTTCTGATTTACCTCTATATTCTTCTAAGCATATTTATGTTTTGTATCTTTTTGGTACTAAGCTATATTTTGCAGATTCCCTGTTATTCCCTGAAACTTTCAAGATGTTATCTCATGTTCCGTCTTTTTAACCCTCAGGCATTTGCAGATATGTTGAAAGTGAACAAAACACTGAAGAGTCTGAATGTAGAATCCAACTTCATCACTGGGACAGGGATTTTGGCACTGATTGATGCACTGAAAAAGAATGAATCCCTAACAGAGATTAAAATTGACAACCAGGTAAAGAGAGACCATTTGGGAAGTTCACTTTCGTTTCTCTTCCATATGGATTCCCAGAGGGTTCTCCTAGGGAGCTTTGGCAGAGTCAGGGCAGCCTCTGTGGCTCAGTCATTCTGTAGCTCATGTCCCAGGTCAGTGCAACCAAGGAGTGCAAAACTTCTCAATAAAACTAGTCAAAGCCAAATGCAAAACCCAGGGCAAAATCTCCAGGGACGGGATTCTCTTTGTAGTTTGCAGCCCGGTACTTAAATACAGCCACTTACTTCTCTCTCATATGAAAATAAATGTTTCCTTTTCTTTTGGGGACACTTCGCTACATTGCCAACAGAGGCAGCAGCTTGGGACAGCTGTAGAGATGGAGATTGCCAAGATGCTGGAGGAGAACTCCAGGATTCTCAAGTTTGGATACCAGTTCACGAAACAAGGTCCAAGAACCAGGGTAGCAGCAGCTATCACTAAAAACAATGATCTGGGTAAGATGCCACTGCATTTACTCATCATTTATTTGTGTGAGCCAAGCCCTGACCTTCCCAGGCACCACTCTTTCTGTCTGTACATTCAGGTGGAATTTTGACTACAGCATTCAAGCTGCTCTGTGTGGGGGGAGATGCAAAGCTCCTCAGGCTCTGGAGCAGACAACAGCAAAGACCTTACTGTGATTAGGAGCCACTATTCTTCTCCTGCTTCTTCTGGGAAGGGGAGGTATTTCAGCCCTTTCCATGGAGCGTCCTGGATTTCTCACTGCTCTCTCAGATGTTCTGGCCAGTAAATGAGGAGTCAAACCCATCCTGTTTTTTCAGAGGACACAGAAGTCCTTACTTTGTTGTCCAGCCCATGATGAACCTCATCTTAGTAAAGTAATGGGATGTTTAGCAATATATTGTTGTTACTGACTTTCTGAGGTGAAATTCATTCATTCATCCAGTTCTACTGCTTTGTTCTGTACTTCAGCCATTCAATATCAGAAACAGGACATGGCACTTTGACATAACACTGAATTTTGTAGCACACAAAAGGGAGAACCTCACAAATCTTATCTGGCCAGGTCAGAAAAGACTCAATGCATTTTATTAGAACGTGGAGTAGCAAATGCTGCCCAACTAGACCTGCTCTGTACCAGGTGTAATGTATCTTAAGTGCTGTAAAAATTCACATGCGACTGCTTGTCAAAATAATCATGCCCATAACACAAGGTTTACTACTCTGCTAAATGGCAACTTCAACCTATGTGGTTTCCAGTGAAAAATCAGGTTAATTAACTTACTATCAGTTGGTTGAGCATGTGAAGTTTAAACAGGTAGTTGAAGGTCCAATATGATATTTTGTTGCCAATATTCACTGATATCGGTACTTAAGAGTACTTAAAATTATTTTCTAAAAAATACGATTATTGCTTACCTATAGTAGACACTGTGCAATTATAGAAGTTACTAATTTTTGATGCCTAAAGCTTGGGCTGCCATGCAGACTCGAGCAGACCAGCATCAATTTAGCTGGAACACAGCGGCTTTTAAAACAACAATGAAACGGAAATAAAAATCTAAATGGAATCACTGGAAGGAAGTGCAGGAAATGGTGATTTCTTTATCATCTAAACCCTTTAGCTCAGAATCTGATTTTTGTGGAAAATGTATTGATATGAACACTTGGTGGAATTCTACAGTCTGTGATACGGATAAATGTGGTTTAGGTACAATTGTTTTGTTGGCATGCATTTGTGGGCATAATTCTGAGTATTTCTCAGAAGCTCCTTCCTTCTGTGTTGATTTCATGTTATTGGGGAGGGGGAGTGCCTGTGAGAAAAGTCCTTGTGCTCTCAGGAGGGCGGTAATGACTCTCTTCCCTTGTTTTGTTGGCACAGTCCGAAAGAAGCGGGTGGAAGGGGAGCGGCAGTAGCCACAGCACCGAGGACACAAGGCAAGGCTGGAGCCCACCACCAACTGCAGTCTCAGAGTGCTCACTGCTCGGAAGGGAAGGCACTGGAAAATTATTACAGTGGGAGTTGCTGATTTCTGTTAATGTCTCCTTTTAACCTTGAAAACAGAGCCTGTTCATTTTCAATTTTCACGGTTAATTTAATTCTTATGGGAAAGGTTCATAGTTGGTTTGATTTTAATGAAGAAAATGGTTTGCAATATCTGAAGCCAATACGCAGCATCTTAACTGTGTTATTGAGCATAACATATAGTGACTCTGACCCTTATTTTAGACACTTTTTGATATATTAAAATATGACCTTGTGTATGGATAAGGGATTCTCTGCTGAAAATAGAAATTTTAGGGCCAAGTTCTGCAATGCCTTATGTTTGTGAATAATCCTTACTTATGTGTATAGTCCTGCTGAACTGAATCCTGCAAAGGGCTGCTCCCAGGAGTAGAACTAGTGATGCCAGTACAGGTTTGCAGATTCACACCCTTGAGCCTCTCCCCTGCAGTGGGATCTGGGCAGCTGGGACCAGCCTGGAACAGCACCCGTCACCCTTGCTGGGTCTCCACCTGTCCAGCTCCCGGTGCAGGGTCACGCCTAGACGTATAAACATTGTCAAAGCGTATTGTTTACATAAGCTTAGGTTAGGTGGATCATTTTGCAATGTTACACTGATGGTTTTTATCCTTACTCCACACTGTAAAGTAATATTAGTGCTGCCAATCCTATACACATTGAATATTTTGGGGGTTTTTTTCTAGGCCAACAAGTTTTTGTTTGCTACTAGAATGCACAGTTTACAGCTATTAATCTTAACCTAAATAAGTATTCTGAGCAATATTTGTTTTGCTTTGAGCCATGAGTTTGATTTTTTTTAGTTCTGGTATTTATGTACATTTGTTAGCATTATAGGACTGTTCTCAGGACCTTTTAGATTAAGATTAATTAAATTCTTAATCCAGGAGAGCCACTGTGCTACCAGGAAAAGACATTAAAGGGGTAGTTTTGACAGCTACATAACTGACATTTATATGCTGCAGTTGAGGTTTGTCCCTGTATCACAAGGCACATGGGTATTCCTGCCAGTGTTTATCTGAATAAGGGCAGATTTCAGCACATGCACAAATGCTTTGCTAAATCATGGCCTTGACTTAGATGCTGGACATAATCTTAACCCAGTGGAAAACACTCATGAAGCAGCAGCTAACCCCAATGCTCAACAGCGTTGAAATTTTAGTAAGAATTCTGTCTGATGTTTCAGTTTGTGTACTTTACCGTCTAAATCTCCTCTCTACCACAGTTTTATCACTGCCAACAGTTGACTGACAGCCAGAGGTTCATTTTGGTTACACATGTGCGTGCTGTGAGAGTGAAGGGATGCTCAGGTCAGGTGTGTCACACTCCCCAAGCTTTCAGAAAGCTGCAGAAATGCTCCTGGGGCCAGCGCTGTTTCCTGGGGCACACTGGCCTCTCCTCTGAGAGCAGGGATGAAGCGCTGCTTCCTTGGGGCACTGCTGGACACCACGGGCACTGCAGGTACTCCTGAGCCAGCAGGGACTGCTGTGGGTCACTGTGCAGCTGGACATCCAGGGATTGGAGACCTACAGAGCCCAGGAGCAGTCGGCAGATGCTTGGCACACTTCCCTGAGCAATGTTTTCATCTTGCTGGGTGCAAGCTGACAGGATGAACCCTCCCTCTGTGCCTTTTGTAATGGAAATGAGTAGGTCCAAGGTAACGCTCTTCCTGTTGGATACTGGTCTTTGGAGTGGGGCCCAAAGTGAATAACACTCACTGAAATCCCACTTAAATTACTTGGCTAAAGTGGTCTGCTGAGCTGGGATATAAAGTGCAGTAGCCACAGTTTACTTCCCTGAGAGCTCCCAGTCTCTACAATTTCCACCTCTCCTTCCCTTCCTCAGAACAAACTGAAACCTTTGCTTTACACGTAAAACACATAACATACAGGGGAGTCTTGCTAAGGTTTTCCCTGGATCTGTGCAGGATTTACTGTGAAAAACTTTGATATCCTATTAAAAAAAAATTACAAGTTCTGTAATACAGTCATAACTCTGCATGGGCTTAAATAGAATCCTCAAATAATATTTGGATTACCAGGGGAATAGTGGGCTTTGCACCATGAAGTTTCGTGGGTGGGAAGAATTCTCACCACAAAACCTAAAGATTATGCTACTGATAACCTTCAGTGATAGGAGTCACACAACCCCTAATTTCTTGTTCTTTTCCTTTGATCCAACCAAGGGAATCCCAATTATCAATCAATTCTTGAAAGTTTTTTTTTAATTATTTTTTTGAAGAGTGGTACGTATCTGTGTTTAAGGGAAACAAGTGCAATCCATTTCTAGTCTTAATTGCCATTGACAGTGTTGGTATTTGCATGCAGCAGTTTTGCAAGGATGGCTTGGTCTGACTGCTTCATGGTGTGTGCAGCATGTCCTGTGAGCTTTGCTCAGAGCCACACACATGGTTACGCAGTCAGGTGGCTCCGTCCGTGTTCTGCAAGCCCCAGTTTGCACCACAGACCGAGGTACCTGGCTGGGGAAAGCCCTGTGGGCTCTCCATCCCTCTGCCTGCCATGCCCTCAGCACAGCCACGGTTCCCCAGGAGGGAGATCCTGGGGCCCTCAAGGGATCATCTCAAACACCAGCCCCTTCCGTGAGTAGACAGGGCTGGAGCTGTGCCCCTATGGCTGGGAGCTGGGGGTCTGGCTCCTTCCAGCATGTGTGAGGAGAGCTCCCAGTCCCTGGCTGTTTTCTCCAGGCAGCTGCTGCCAGCCCCTGCCAGGGGGCTCAGTGACCAGGATGTCTTTGTCCTGCCCCTTCTGTGTGCTCCACACAAGGCCTTGGTTGGCACCAGCCTTGAGTATCCCAGGTCAGACATTGCAACAATATAAAGATCTGGTGGATGCAACAACAGCACACCATGGTGATGCTTGAAGGCAGATTTTCATACTACTACAGGATTATTTAGCTGGTTAAAAATCTCTGCAACTAGCATGAAGGGGAGCAGGATGGGACCAGTTATTTCATACCCTACTTTCAGACAACATCTGGCATTGTCAATGCTGAATGGGGAATAGGGACAGAAGAGTCCTCTTTTCTTAAGCAAACATTCAGGAGTAACTTTGTCTATTTTTGCACATTGCTTCTCGTGTTGACTGCTTCAGTTTGGTTTGTATTTTTTATACAGTTTTTTCATGGAAAAGCTCAACTTTGTGTGTGTCCTAACATCCATGTGAAGTGTAGCGTGCACTGAGGACCATATGTGTACATGTATAAATGACGATGTTATCTCTGGAACAAAAGTAATTGCATGCGCACAGTGTGGTGCATGTCACTCAAGAGGAAGAGAATTACCACGCTATGTAACAGTGACTCCCCAGCATTGTGGTTTTTCTAAATAAACCTTCACAAAGGATTTGGGTTTTGCATTTTCTCATTAATCAAACCCCCCTTGGTGCTCTGACATCAGATTAAGTGGCTTTCTCCACTCCAGCTCTTGCAGCTTTCACTCTCCAGGATTTCACCTTCTCTTAGGTGGAGAGACGTGTATTTCCTGCCCTCTCTTCTCCACACAGTGTCTCAGCAATTTTCATATGGTGCCTCATTAGAATTTGACACCAAGACACACTAATTTCTTCCACATTATACACAGCTCTAAGGTTCGAGGGGCTCAAGCTCATTGTAGAGTGCCTAAAGGCATGGACTGAGTTAATTCATGGTTAAGTGGCCCTTAGAACCTGTGCTGCATGATAAGAGAACTGCAAAATACAAATAACTGCACAATTCCTAAGGACAATTGTAAAGGAAATGTCACAACACCTCCCCACAGACATTTTTCGCTCCACAAACCCGGAGAAGTTCACATTAGTTAACCCACAAAGAAACAAAACATCTCTACCTCTTTTAAGACTGCCTTTACTTATGTCAGTACTTTAACTGTGAAATCTCAGTTTCTTTCTTCTTTTCCTCTCCTCAATGTAAATAAATGGATGAGACTCTTCAAGAAAATGGGGAAATCTCATACTGAAAGAAGGGGAGGTATCTGTGTCCCAGTATGTGGTTCTGCTGGGATTTGCAGAGCCTAAATCAGAGGAATGCTCATGGGAACTATGCAGATCTTCAGTCGTAAGGGAATCAGAGAATACAGATGCAGAGAAGCTCATGAGGTCATACACTCCATTTCCTATCTCCAAGTAGGGTTTTATTTCTACATAATTCAGGCTTTTACAAAAAGACTGATTTTGGTCCTGCATCCCTTTCATTACAGGGGTTGTGTTCAATTCCCCTGGGATTTTGAATATAAATGCAGTATATGCCAAAGAACACAGACACTGTATCCCACCTTGTCACTCTGCACCTTTGTTTTAGGAATCGGCTTCTTCCCTTGCACTCATTTGTTTCAGAATTTAAGTTTCATATACAGTTGAAAGATAATGACTTTACAAAGAGAGGATTGATAGTATTCTTAGTCTCTGAGCATGCACCTTTATATCTTTTCTATTCCAATTAGTTCAATCCTCTCCCAAGCCTGAATAACAACAGTGCAAACCCCAGTATTCTACAAGGAATGGCAGGTCATTTTCCCCATTAATATGACACGGAGTGACAGCTTGAACTGCAGGAAGCTGCATTTCCCACTGCCCATCCATCCCCCACTGCTGCCATGCAGAAAGTCCCTTGCTTGTGTTCTTTTGATGCATCTACCCAAAAGTAAAACCTCCATTTTGAATGAAACAGAGACTCCAGGGAGTTTTAATGCAACATCACAGAATGAGGTGCAGGCGCTCTGTGCTTCCTGCCCAGCACAAGCTGCTGCCAAACCTGCAGCAGGCTGGCACCCAAATGCAGCTCTAGGAGAGCATGGACTGCTGGGGAGAGGAACCACAGGGCAAGTACTCTGCTGGGGAGGAAGCTGTTAGACAGGAACCATGAAACCATGCAGTTCTCAAATCAACTTTTTGGATATATTAATAGGGGACAACATTTGCACATTAAACCAAACAATCTGTTTCAGCCACAGCAAATGTACTTCTGTCTGAATGGAGCAGAGTGGTCATTGGTCTTTGAGGCTTCCTTTTGGAGGAGGTGGCAGAGGGGCAAAGAACCAGCAGAATTGTGTTCAGCTGGTTCCCAGCCACAGCAAAGTGCTTTAAATATTCATGCTTTTCTTGTCCATTCCCATAAAGCAGATGAGCACAAACAAAAGCAGCACAAAGGGCCTCCCTTAATGAGGGTCTGTTTGTTCCTTATAGCCAGCTGCCTGACTTTATTGAGTCTGACACTAGGTAGATTCGTTCAATGAGCAAGGGAGGAGAAAACAAGGCAGTCAGACAAAGCAATTGCATGTATTGTTTCACACTCAATCTTTCCTGATAATGACTGCATTGATAATAAATTGAAGAGAATCTGGAAGCAACATTTCATAGTTGCAGAATTATTTCCCAGCTGTCACCACGGATGCAGGTCACCTAAAAGCTGCTCAGATCTCAGTCAGTGTTGGTGAACACTATAAAGAATTCCCCAGGCCTGAGAATCTTGCATTAATTCTGCCACTTGTCCAGGAGGAGGTTGTATACTCATCATTCACCTAAATCGGCTTTAAAAGCTTTCAGGTGCTGATGGTGGAGAAGGAGGTCACTGTGCACAGAGCCTGGGTGAGCCAGAGCATTGGCATTCATGGCTGGTTTGTACTCAGCAGTGTTGGCACCCTGCTCACACCGGTGTTCATCACTCACATTAACCAGATTGCTCAGAGATCTGATGTGTTTTCTTGTTACAACAGTTCATGGGACACTGCACTCAGGAGCAGGAAAAACAGAGCCATTGGCAGGAGCTGCTACGGAGGCTCCCCCCGCTGTGGCTGGTGGGCAACACCAGGCAGCACAGTCACTCTATTGCCTGTATTTTTTCCTGCATGCTTTTAGGCTGCTTGGGGGAAAAAAAAGAAGAAAAAGGAAAGAAAAGAAGTGTCATTGAATGTGTCAACGCACTTGAAAATAAGAATAAACCCTCAAAAGAGTCTCCTTAAAATTTTGTTCTGCAGAACCAATTGTTCCGTGGCTGCTGATTAAAGCTCCAGTTAAGCTCTCTCTGCCTTCACACTTCAAATGTGCTAGTTGATCCAGGTGAACTACTGTGACATCTTAAAGGCAGCACAGGGAAGTTTATGGCATCTTTTCTGACCCTGGAATAAAGTCAAGAGCACTTTTTCTGAACCTTGATCTGGTTACCTCACATTTAAGTTGCCCTCCTTTTTTGCAGAGTACTGATCTCACATGCATTTGTGGAAAAAGCTTGAGTGCCTGACAGAAGGGAAATGGAAGTTTGATTGTCACGAGCAGGCAGAAGCGCTCAGCAGCTGTGACAAACTCAGCCAGCAGGAACATAAGTGGCTATGCCACCTGCCAAGAGCTGGGGTCCCTTCCAGCACTAGAGATTCATGGGGTTTGAAAGACCATTTTCATGATGAGAAAGAATGAAGGTTTAAACAAAGATATGTGATGACATTTAAATAAAAATGCATTTGCTTTCGTTTCATATACATTTTTCATTAAAATGAGACAGCTGTACTTAATATTTTCTAGATATTTGCTATTCTATTTCTGTATCAATGAGAAAATCCAATTAAAAGTATTATTTCCCTTCACTTTTCTGAAGCTTTCAAACTGACTCCATAATTAAATGAACAAGTCATAACAAGTTACTTTTAATATTTGCACAATGGAAAACTCTGTTTCCAAGGAGAAGCAGCATGATCCTGCATGCTGAGAAGCCAACAGGGACTCAGACCTGCACACAGCCAGTTCTGGAAGGGCAGCCATTCCCAGAGACACTGGCTGAGGCACTGGCTGCTCCTGGGAAGCAGTCACTGGGCTGTCTGGATAGCTGGGAGTCAGAATGAATCACTGCACGAATATTCAAGAAGATCCAGGTGTTCAGGAGGAGACTTGCAAAAGGTTTTGCTTGTTGTTTTTCCTCTGGTGCACACAGTCATTGCAGCACCCAGCTGTGCCACTCACAGCAGTGTCACGTAAGTTAAAGGCCACGTGGGTACTTAAATCACCTGGTGGCACAGGTCACAGCTTTGCCCATGAGTTGCTGTCAGTGCCTGCTGCTTTGAAATTGCTTGGTGCTTTGTAATGATTCCACTGGGTCTCATTTTTCCATGAGAGGGACTGTGGGGCCATCTAGTCTGGCCTCTTGTGTATCAGATATCCTTAAATTGCATGCCAGTAGCCAGCCTATAATTTAGTCAGGCCAAATACTTGCATCATATAGAATAAAAATGGTGACACAAGAAGTGTGCGCCAGAGAGTGAGTGATGCAATGGCAGGGATGAATTAGGTGTGACATGTGCAGATATTTTCACTGAAGGTAAAAGCCACCTGCTACAGAGGAAGTAAAAAGCCTGATGTCTCCATCAGCTCAGATGGGTGGAGAGAATCAGCGCAGAGCTGGTGATTAAGTTTACCTCTGGACACATGAGCAGTTTGGCACACAAGATCTGCCAGAAAAAAAAAAGCATTGGCACCAACATCCTGCATCCTTTTCTGGATGTGCACATTGAGCCCAATCATTTGCTCAGCTTGGAACCTAACAAAGAAATCTTACCGGGCTAATTTACTTGAAAATGTTTAAACACATGCCAAGCTAATCAGCCCTCTGGATGACCCTTTGAATCTCCTTCCCCTGGATAAAGCTGCCCTGAATTAAAGAGAAATTTGCCCCCAAAAGGCTTTAGATACCACAAGGGTACATAGAAGGGGTGGCTATCAATGGCGCTTGCCCTGTAACTGGTACAGGTGACATCTCAGTTTCTGGACCATCTTCAAATCATTAATAAATCATAGTTTGCTGCATTTTGCTAAGCAGTTTTGGTGTAAACATGAAAAAATACTCAAACAGAGACTACTTCACATCTCCTTCACACACTACAGAGGTGGAAACTGAGGCACAGATATGTTCAATACTTTTTTTCTCATTCACACGACAAAATGTTGAAAACAGATGTCCCCTTGATATTCGTTGTAGGAGTTCTGACAGATCCCGATGCAGTAGCCTTTCAACAAAGATTTATCTGCTGGCCATGCATTTGTTTTCCAGTGGAGCTCACTGGGGCTGCAGTAATGCTTCTTGCTCTCTGATCTGTGAGTCACCGAAGCCACTGGGGAGCAGTGTCACCCCCTCTGCAAGGGACAGCCAGGCACCCCAGCACAGCAGAGGGGAGCATGAGGAGCATGATTCAGGCAGGAGCATCCGGGGGCAGTGATGCCATGGCAACTGTGCTTTAACCTCTGCCCTACTCAGACTAGGCAGCCTTTAATTAATGGCTTGATCCTCGCCTCCTCCTTTCTCCTACACTCGTAATATTCACTGCACTCCCTAGGCAAGCCACTGGAAGACTCCAAACAGACAGCAAAGAGCAGAGACTACAGCTGGTCCAAACAGCATTTGGGAGAAAGCCCTGAGCTCCTTGATGAATCAGGGCTGGGTACAGCTGCTGGCTGCTTCACGGAAGGGCAGCACCAGGGCAAGGGACACCAGTTGGATCTGCCTAGAGCCCGTGTGCTCATCACGAGAAGAACTGGGATTCACTGCCAGCACCTGTCAGCCTGAACACTGAGAAAGCCCCTTCAGCATCAGAGCAAGGAAGCAAAACATCTACTTGGAATTAGGAGCTCTCAAGCATGCCCTCATGCTGGTCATGGCAGGAAGAGGTCAAGGTTTGTCCCCTCTCCTCACAATGGGATGACTGAGACATACCACAGATAGGTTTATGTCTTCTGGTAGATGGACAGTAGGCCAGTGACCTTCAGGAATCCAAAGTCTGTAGGCTAGAAATGAGTTCAAAACTGAAAACACAGTTGGAAATGTTGAGGCTTTTTTTTTGTTTCAGTATTAGGTGGAAGTCTGTATTAGCAATCATTCAGGAAGAAAGGTTCAAAATCAACGACAATAATTGTAATTTTTAACATTGACACTTTTTAAATGCTTCGCCCCCCTACCCCACTCCTCAGATGCCACTGACTCTCTCAGAAGACACCCAGGGTTCAGGATTCCTCATGAACTTGCCTTACAAGGGCAAAATGACTGAACCACCCAGAATAAAATCCTGATGATAAGAGGTTTAAAAGGCTGAGGACTTTATTTTGGCTCAGGGAGAAGCAGGACACATTTTTTCTCCAGAACATCATTTTCTGTTTAATGAGCTCTAGAGAAAAACCTGTTGAAGTACAGAGGAGAAACATGACTAACAAAATGTTCTCTCCAATTAGAGGACAATTTCTTGTCCTGCACTTCATACCTGAGACACAGAAGGGCTTGATGGTAACAAGGTAGAACTAACCTCTTTACAGGGATTGTTCCCAGGATGACACAGGGAAGAGCAACCTGCATTTCAAAATGACCAGTCCAGTTGTAACAAAGAGCATGGAGCTTTTGTTGTTTTGAGCTAATCCCATTTACAGATGTAAACTGGGAGAAGAATAATGGTTTTAATTTGAACATACTTCAGACTGACTTGAAAGATCTGTGTGTCACACCACAGACTAATCAGGGTTCATGCTCTTGTTAGGGGATGAAATAGTAAAATAGGTATAGACTGATGCTGTTTGTGGTCACACACTGGCCTGAGTGTCCTGAAACTCAGTGTGAAACGGTAATTGCCATCCAGGAGCACCTATGCTGCTCTGTGTAAGGGCACAGCTGAAATAACAGCAGCCTCATCCCTGAACCAGATGTAATCCCCCAAAACCAACCCACATGCAGGGAAGGCTGAGGTCTGTGTGGGGAAATGCGGCTACTCTGTCAAGATCTGGGTTTATGAGGACTAGAGAGCCTGAGAATACAGACAACACAAAAGACCAACATGGGCATACTGATGTAAGAGCTGATTCCCTAAAATGAAACCTTGCAGACTGTCAGTGAAGTTAAGGTAGATTTTGTGCACAGATGATATGCTGGCAATAGGGGTGATGAGGAGAAATCCTTGCAAACAAAAACATTTGCTAAGAGAATTCCCAGTTAGTGACTGCAGCTAGGAAAGGGACTAAGTTACCAGGATGGCATGATGTTGTCCCCTGGAAATAGGTTTTGGTGTAATCAGTTTTGGAAAAATAAATTCACTCCTAGTCTAATCCTCATAGGCTTCACCTTTGAAATGTCATCTCTGAGTACACATTCTACTTGACTTACTTGTGTGCTAGATTTAACATCCAACAACAGAAGCCTGCCTGTTTGCAGAACCAGGTCAGGAGCTGGTCACAGGACTACAGGATGCTACGAAAGGGACCGAGGGATACAGTCCAAGTGAGGATGAGTAATGGTACCTGCTTCTTCAGATGTGCATCAAAACCAACCATCACTAAGAGGTTTGGACTGTTAATCTTAAGATTTGCAATGCTGTTAAATTTTAAGTTATTCAAGGACAGAGGGAGTTATGATTCATAAAAAGGCTTTTAAGAAGATGAGTCTAAGCCCTGCACTGGAACAGCTGATGTAGAAGCTCTCACTCTGTAGCTTAGATAATCACTTGGGTCAATTAAAAGCTACAAAACTAGCACTAAAGCTGCATGTGCCTTTGTAACAGCTATTTGTAATTCACAGAGTTTAGCAGCCTCGGCTGTGTGGGAGGCCCCAGTGTGCCATGCAGATATTATATATCTGGCAAAAGCATAGTTACTATTGCAAAAATATTAGAAACAAAATCAACAGGATTATTATTTCTATTTTAGAATTCCAAATTACAAACACACATCTGGCTCTACTGCACCTAGAAGCCCAGCTGCATTTCACTTCACATCTTCTGGTCTCTCCAGTGACCCCAAGCCAAGTTCCCTCTGAAAGCCAGACTGGACCAGCCCAGGCATGACTGAGTACCTGGGGACCTCAGGCAGTCTCTGCAGCAGAGCAAGGACTCCTCATCTCCTGGGCCTCCACCCTCTGCTCTCACAGAAACTCCTCTTTCCCTGCAGAAATCCCTTAGAGGTGACCAGTACCAACAGAGCCACTGAACTACAACTCATAAGCAGCTGCAGTCCTACTGGGGAGAAAGATCTGCCCAAAAGAACTTGAGTTTCTTGTTTCCACTTTCAGATTTAACCAAAGTAAGTACCAAAGAAAAACACTAAGTCCTTTTAATCAAGAAGAAAGAAAAGGAAATTTACAAGTTTTTAAACAAAAGCTGAAAACTGCTGTTTTTTCAGAACACCGAGGAACTGGAGAAACATATGTCTTCATGGTATGGATTATACAAAGAATTAAAAAATCAGTAACTAGAAATTAGCTTATTTGGGGGAAAAGTAGTTATTTTTTGGACAGAAGCATTTCAACTATTTCTAAAAGGTCCACAACTAAAAGAGCTTTCTGACTCATACTTTGAAACAAGTCTAGTAGCTGCAAACAACCATAGATTTAAAAGGTCACTGCATAATCCAATCTCAGTGATTAACATTTTCCTTTTTAGTTATGACTACACTAAAATAATGATCTCAATTCACAGGATGATTAAACCTCTATTAATTTATTTCTGCAAAACCGGCTGAGGAATCTTTGTATAACCAAGCTAGCTGAAGTTTAGTTCACACCACCTTTTCATTCAAGGATGTCAGTTAAAACAAAAAAAACCTAGTTCTTTTTCAAACTTGGATTTTTCTTACTCAAAACTGTGAAATAAGATTCCAATTTTAGTATCTACTTCAGAGCCAGCATCTCAGAAGTACTGCTGAACATTATCCTGCTAATTTTAAGGCATTCATTATTGCCCTAGGAGGCATATAATTGTTTACTATGAGAGTTCCCCTGCTGGTCGAGCCATTTGTACAAATATTCACTCTGATGAGTAACTGCACTTGTTATGTGAAAAGCCTGCAACTTCCCAAAAATTATGCCCTCAGAGCCACTTGATATCCACAGTTATATCTTCCTGTAAGAAACATGGTTTTAGCAGACTTCCCTTGGTTTTTCTTAGATTTCATGTATTTCTCAGCACTAACTTGGACATGAACAGACATCTCCATCAAGCAAAAGAGCAATGAATATGTAATATTCTACTCCAAAGAAGTTCTTTCTTTCTTGTATATTTTGTACGTTACATTTCATACTAAGGCATCCCACGAGTGACTAGAAATATACTGATAGTATGACATGCTGCTTTTAATGAAGGAAAATTAACCTCTTACCTTGACAGCCAATTAAACCAGTAAGTGATCAAAGCAGATGGCAACTATGTCACATTGCTTAAGAGACTGATATATTCAGTACTTCTTGTTTCTCAATTCATGCATTAAATTCTGCTGGTCAGCTTGCCGAGTTCAATCTGTACCACTAAACCCAGGCAAGTGGGGTGAGGAGCAAAGAAGTTGAGCCACCTTTTTTTGCAGCTTCATGTTATCTCACATGATGCTGCAGGGCACAGAGGCAACACAAGGCTCTGAATACCCATCCCACAGTGCCATCCTAATCCCTGGGGACCCATTCACAACGAGGCCCAAATCTTGATAATAACAAATATATTTTTCTTTACAAAGTTGTTGGAGAGGCACAGACATAGCTATACAGAGACCATGGCTCCAAAAGGCTGCTATGACTTTTCTCCTGATGTGCTTAAAGTCCTTGAGCTTCCATTCCCAGCTGTGGAGCTGCTGAGGTGAGCAAGCTCCATGATTTGTACACACGAGGTCAAGACACAGCTCTTGATACCTTTGCTCTTCTGATGGGATTCCTTTACCCCTTCTTTTGTCTCCTTCACCTTTTCTTTCCTTTTTTTATGGGGCATGCTTCTCTAGAAGCAGGGTACTGAGCAATATGTAATAAACAAAGGCATCACTTAGTGGTGCCACGTTAGTGATCATACTGCATCTTGTGATGGAGAAATGCATCTTGGCAGCTGTAACCAGTGTAACAAACAAATAGGCTGCAGGGTTTTATATGATTTTATAACAAAGTCAACCTTGAAACTAAATGCTAATTAATTCCATGATTGCTTCCTAATGAAAAACCTACTTGGGATTCTCACCAGGAAGCAGCAGAAGATTGATCCTGAGAAAATGAAGATGCCTTTTCAGGCTCTTCACATGCATGGAGTTAGGAAATGATTCAGAGCATCTTGAAAGAATTGCTTAACAGGAAAGAAGATGTGAGGCAAGTTCCAGCAAACATGTGTGACTAAGAACAGCACAGGTATTTGCGTAAAATGTTTGGGCTCTTTCAGGTAATTGGCTCACTTGCCACCTTGAAAACATTTGTTCAGCTGCTACAACTGACAGGACTCTCACAGGACAAGGTAGGTCTCACACACAGCTCTGTTCAGGTGAATTAGCTGATGGCAGAAGTTTGTTCTGCAATTCTTCCACTCCATCAGGTTGATGGCCAGCAGAGGAGTTCATCTCAGGAAAGTGAAAATCCTGGTGCCAAAGAATAAAGTGACAGATTGGAATGGTCTATTTTAAAAAAGAGCTGCCATGTCTAGTTAGTATCATACAGAGATTCACAGCACAGTAACAAATGGATGTTGGACTGAGCTTGGAAAATAAAGCCAAAAGTATATGGAGTATTTCAGACAGAAAAAGGAAGAAAAAATACTTTTCTGCACTGAATTGCAGGGAGCAAACATTCCTATTTTACTGATGTTATCCATTTTCCTCCCTTAAATTTCTTTAGTTATGTTTTTAAGGACACCAGACAAAATTTGAAATTCAAGGGAAGTAAAGAGGATTTGATGTAAGCAGCAAGCAAATAAATGGGTCCCTATTCAATTCAGGTTTCACCTGAACAGATTAAATGTATCAAAAATTAAAAACAAAAGTGAAATATAATGTGACCAGTACAGTCTAGCTGAAAGAGAGAGTCTGCCTCCTTGTGCTGCAGCTCTGGCCAGTTAAATACTTTCATTTGCAAGTCCAGTGAAAAGTAACTATCAGGAACTACCATTGTCCAGACCTCTGTATACATACAGCCTTGGCACTGACATCAGCATCTCACCCATCTCTGGTTCAATATTAGACATAGCCACTGCTTCAAGCACTCCCAGTGACTAACTTCCACTCTAGAATTAGCTGTCTGTAACATTGGCTTGCAAATCTGGAACTCATGTTTGAAAATTCAGAGCATGAACGAGTAGGTACCTGGTTTCTGCTGGAATATTCTGGGCATTTCCTTTCTGTATTCTTCCCTGTGGTAATAATGCCCCAGTCTTCCCTTACTTTACTGTGTTTTGATGGGATTTCAGAAGTGCTGGGTAAAAAAAGATGAGGTGCTAATATGATCATTTGAAAAAAACGTATTTTATGGCTAGCACCAACATCTTAATCAAGGGGCTCTCAGCAAGTAGAAATAGAGCTGTAAATAATTTCTGAGAGAGCTTTTCAGTACAAGAAGTCTTCAGCTGAGCCAAATCATCAAGGAAATTATTTCGCTGACAACATTTGACATAGATATTTCACACAGAGGCTCTCAGAGACCTTCATATACTCATATATGCCATGTATCCATACACACATAGACACAACTATTGCCAAGAACAATCACCCAAAGGGTGGTGAGCAAGAATTAGCTGGTCATTGCAGCAAGCACCTGAATAACCAGTCCTGAAGGACTCCCTAGAAGGGACTCTGCATCTGAAATTATCTGACTTCATGTCTTCACTTTTTCTGAGTCCACAAACCATAGTGATGCTTGAACAAACAAGCCTATCCCAAATTAGGTGTGTTAATGCAGGAAGAAATGAAGGTATTTGCACATTGTGCAGGATGACAGAAGTTTACAGTACCTAAGAAGAGCACTATCTCCTGTCTTTATGAAAAGATGAGACCATGACACTATTCCCAATAGGACACACTTGGTACTTGCCCGAAGAGTTAATTACATACAGGTAGGATTATAAATCCCTTGGGACAATTGGTCTTCAGTGAAGCATGGAAACATGGAGTGCTCTTCACATACCCTGGAAATGCTAAGCACAAAGCCCGCCCAAAAGACACCGCTCCCTTCACATAAAAACCCTTCCTCATTTTTGTTCCTGCTTTTTACCTTGCAGGTAAAACAAGTCACATGCTGACACAGTTTTCAGTGGCCCAGAAAAACACCTGTCTGAGTAAAACCAGTACACCAAGCCATGACTTACTGGCTGGGGAGCCAGCGTCCTTACGCTTCCAGCAACACTGCTGCAAAGGCTGGAACCTCTGGCACAGAGACAGAATCCAGCTCAAAGCAGTAATGCCTCCAGTTGCTTTACCACAAGCCACTTTTATCCTTTTATTAGCTCCTTATGCTGTATTCCAACTTAATACACAGTCGGGGTGCTCTGGAGCTCATTCAGGACCTTCATACAGGACTTTTGCTACATGACATTCCCTCCTAAGACCCAGAGAGCACAGTGGATGTACTGCTTAGACAAACTCAGAGATCTTTACCCTGTCACAGAAAAACACTCTTCTACAAACGGTTTCTATACTAAAATCTTGAACTCATGTAAAGAAACAGTACAACTGATTGACAGAAATAATCATATAAATTAAATTTAGAGGGCTTGTGATCAGATAAGCATATCAAAATATTACATTTCCTTCAGACTTACAGTTCTCCATTTTCTCGTAAAAGCTGAGGACACCGTTGGTGTCCGGGAGTTCAGGCTGCTGTGCCATAGCATTGCTTGGAAACTTCCAATTGTTTACTGCACCCACCAGGCTGAGCAGCTGCTTCAGTTGGACGCTGACTCTGGAGCTCTGCTGTGCTCGGGGCTACCCGGGCACCAGGAACATTTCTCTCCCAAAGGGGCATCAGGGCACCGGCCAGGCAGGAGGAACAGTGCGATCTCCAGCTGGGATCAAGCAGCGAGTCGCCACTCGAGGGCAGCATTTCAGTAAAATAAAAAAGACGTAAGAACAAAAGTGAAGGATACCAAACTGCTGGGCTGTGTTAGTGCACCCCGAGGATTTTGTTTGCAGCCTGATCTCCAAGCTTTCTGTATTATTTAAACAGGGTGGCAGTATGAGCAGAGCACTGAAGTGTAAGCAGTGAAGGAATACGAGGTCAATACCAGATAAATCCGAGCAGAGACTGTACACATACTTTAGTTTACACAGGTCTTAGCTACCTAAAAGAAAAGCGGATGCACCCACATCCGAGTGTCCCACCCTCCTCCAATGGAAACAATTTATCTGAGAAAGGGAAAAAGTTTTCACTCAGAGCAGCCAAGTCCCTTCTACCAGATCTCAGTTCTTGTACAATAGTGACTTTAAAAGCTAAGGAACAGCACCCAGTAACTGTCAGGATACAAAACAATGACCCACTTGGACCATCATCACCTTCTCACTTCCAATAACGCCACAACACTTCTAAGGCCCGCTGCTTCTCTCCAAAGGGAGAAGCCTGTAATAAAAGGCATGAATGCTGCTGGTTTGGTGCTCTACTTACACCAGCTAAAAATAGTCACGGGACAAAAACATACTCCAGTTTTGGACACTGAAAGACAACATGGGCTACAAGGCCAATTAGGTCAAATTAAAATATAGCAACAGAAAGAAATTAAACACCGGTAAACTTTGTCTGGAAAGCAAAGAGAGCTCTTGGAATAGAAACTTGCCACACAGCTTCAAACGCACCCATGTCATTGTCTTGCCTTCTTATTCCAGAGAAGCTTTCCTTCATACAAGGGCAGACTGCTCTCAGAGGAGTGTCACAAGGGCCTCAGGCCTGGGGTGCTGTAGTCTGAGGCATCCTCTGCACTCAATAAAGACAGGTGATTTCAGAAGTGACTCACAGCAAAAACCTCCTTGGAGTTGCTCTTTCCCAGGCAAGAGTAAAACTTTGTTTTTTCTTGAAGGCAAATACTCACAAACAGACCCCTCCTCCCCTGCTGCTCCTTTTCCTCCAGACACATGTATACCCTGCAAGCACACAATACGAGAGCAAGCATCCCTGTGCTTCTCCCAGCTTCTCTTCCAAGTAGGACTGTGGGGATACCTGCAGGCAGCTGAAGGCTTGGAGCTGGAGTTCCAATGTTATGCTCTTAATCGCCTCAGTGACTCCACAGATTGAAGCAAACTGGAGTCTAGAGGACAGACCAAGCCTACTCTTGGTTCAGATTCTGTCTTAGACTACTTCAACTCCATAGAGGAAGCCAGGTCCAACCTGAAGAAGGAGAAAGGGCAACAAAAAGATGGAAATGTAGGATGAGGATGGATGGACAGTTAAGAGAAACAGGATCAATAATCAGGCATAAGGGAGAGTAAATATAGTTTAGTAGGTAGAAATAGAGATGAAAAGTTTGATATTCTGATCTGTATTTTTGCACATCAGCTGAATTAATTCGTGTTCTTGGGGAATTTACAGACAACTTCTTTGGATTCCCTGTTAAAGCAGTTTGAGGTACACTTTGATAAAGGACAGACCTTTTCAAAATCACTACCTGATTGCTATTGTACTAAAGATTGAAGAATGGGTTAGAAGGGCTGTTTGACTGTATTTTTAAGTCTTCCTGAGCTAAAAAAATCTAAAGACATGTATAATATAAAAAAGTCATTCTTGACCTGTTAGAACAGGTTATACAAAAATATTGGTAAAAATAAACATTAAAAATAAAGAAATTATAATAACATATATAAGCAAGGCAGTCTTTTCCTCTCTGGTTCTTCACTTAATTAAGAGAGTTCCCTTTGGCTCTAGACAGAGTTGTGACTGGAACTATTTTGGTAAAATGAAGTGCATAAAAACACCCACTGACAAACGAATATTGAATTTTTTTTTAAAAAAATTCTGTATGAATAAAGCATTTCTAGTGGTGAATCACCTGTTTACAGATTTTCCAAGAAAATATTCTCCAACAAGTGAAAAAGCCGCTCACAGACAATGGGGTGAAGGTAAGTCCCTTCCCTATTGCCATCCCCTGTCTACTTGCACAGCTTCCCACACGACAGAGGAATCTTTCTTGTGCTCATTGTTGGGTTTACACATCAACAAAAGTACCATTAATATCCATATTACTTCCAGATTTACTGTGTTCATTGTTTTTTAATTAAAAGAGGCTAAAGCAGGGGCTAATTGCACTGAATTTTAATTCAGCAGGAAAAGGAAGACGTTGTTGTTAACTTGGCAGCAGCAGGCTCAGCAGCGATGGCAGAGTGGGATAATGGTGAGGATCCTGCATATCCAGCTGGAGCTGTGTTGTAGGTGCATGTGGACAGAGGAGGCTCATGGGAAGCAGCTGTTAGCATGGACAGCTCAGGCAATGTGAATAGAGACATACAGAAGCTAAATTAAAAACAGGTCGAAACTCAAAAGTATTCTGCAATGGCTAATTGGCAATCTGACATTAATTTCACTCCAAAAAATGAAATCAAATATCCTATCATGAGGTCCAATGATAAAGGTTCACTGTTCTTCACACGTATTTACCTCCATGTTTTCAGCACTATTTTTGCACTTCTCCCCTTCCAGAATGAGCATGATTTGCTGCCATCACCCTGCAGCAGGGTTTGCGTGCACAGCAACAGATAACGTAAGGCAATTCCCCCTGCAAAGCTCTAAGCCAGCCTGGGAGGTAAGAGGTGCATTGCCAGTGTCTCCTGTCACTAAGATGCTACACGGTGCAGAAGGAAACATGCTGCTGAGGCATTATGAAGGTAGTCAACCTTGAGCCATCTGCTGCACATAATCTCAGACTGCACGTCACAAGTGAGGCATGAATTAAACACGGCTCTAGCCTGACATTTTAGTTCTAAATTGAGTACATTTAATCCAGTAGTCATTGAAGGAGAGCACATACTGTCCCAGGGCACCTTCCTAACAATTGCTTCTTAATGCAGTACAGTGTTTTACGTAGCTTGTGATGTTAAAGGACATATATGATGATGATGATGATGCTCCAAATGTTTCCTCCTTTTGTACTGTTGACTTCACTGCCTGATAACTTATTAACCAGAAAAAGCTGTAAACAATTTGATTTCAAGGATTTTATGACTTCAAGGAAAAGGTTGATAAACCATAAAAAGGGTAAAAACAAAATATGAGCAAAAAGAAAGCCTGAAGGCCAGAGACTGTCCCTGAAGAGCCAGTGAAGAGTGTCCCACACCTCCGAAGCCCTGTCAGCAGAAACTCTCTGCCTGCCAAGTCCCTCACGCTGTACTGGGTACTGCCTGCTGGCTCTGTGTCCCAAGGGCTAATGCAGCCACGGATGGGGTTCTCTTAGATGGAGATGTGGAGAACATGGTGATACCATCTTACATATTTGGCCCACCTATTTTCAGTGAAAACATCTATGAAATTGCCAAGAACTGCCTGCCCTTTCAACATGCACAGGTAAAAAACAAGTCTCAGTCAAAAGATGTAGTTAGGAAGGAGAGGCTGAGTGGTATCATAACTCTCCAGGAGGTCACACCAAAAACCACACAGCTGGAGGAAACAGAACATGTCTGTGATAGCAGAAGCCAGCCCTTGCCATGGGACCCAAACTGGTTTCATCATTTCCTGTGCAAGATTGCTTCTACCAGGATGGGACTTGCCATGCTCACATTACCAAGCAGCAGGTGATAGACTAGTGAAGCTGGAGGCAATGAAGAATAACCATGCACCACAGTCCAGCTTAGAAAAATATTCAGCCTCTGCAAATGGTAAGGAAGGGGAATTAATAAAACTTCACTAGAACTTTATGCAAAGCCAAAAAAGCTCAAAGAACGCAAACCCACAGCATATGATATTGCAACATGGTCTTGTAACCTTAATACAAAAACCCGCAGTAACCCCCGCTAAGAGCGTTAAATATTAACAATGGCTCCCAGCTGCTACTGCTACATAATGGGCTGATTTTGATGAGGAAGATGTGCACAGCTTAAGTAATGTGCACCAGTTCAGATGATCCTACTTTCCTTTTGAAATTCATGCAAGACCCTCTCTCCTTGCTGCAATTAATTGAAGAACCCAGGGCTATTATTCTTAAAAGGCAAGATTTGTCTCTGATCTTTGTCCTACATTACATCTTTTTTTTTGTCAGAGGTTGCAACACGAGCAGAGGTGGATGGTTTAGCTTGATACACGACTCATTACCAGAGGGCTGCCTTCTTTTCCTCCGTACTGTCCTAATTAGTGTGAATCTGCCCACACAAATAGCCCACAAGGACAGGGTTTTTTATTGTTCTCTGTCCTACATCAGTGAAACTATTATAAATGGTAATGTCCCTGGCTTGCATCATCATAAACATCAAAGTTAGGAAATGCTTGGTTTCCTTTTATCCTTTACTAAGCAAGCTTGAGCGTCTTTACTGGCAAAGTAGGTGATGAATAGCTGACCACTAACAGAGTGATTAATTAGCCAGAAGGCATCCTCTTCTCTACTTATTTTGCCATTAAATTATATGGCCACCTTAACTAGACTGAGTTTATACAGATCTCTGTTTTAGAAGATTGCTGACTGTAGTCTGCTGACCCATATAATATTTAAAATAAGTCCAGATCACTGTGCACTTACTGATCTAGATATGATAAAATGGCAGCTAGATATCCAATACTAACTGGAAGTAACACCGACTTAAATACAGTTGGTTATTTAGAAGACTCATCATGAAGCATTACTAAAAAGAAAATCCTCATCCTCAGAAATTCAGAAAGCCAGAAGAGGCAGTAAGAGTTCCCAGACTTAATGATTCATTGGAATTACCATTAACTACTGCTGCATGAGTAAATATTGAAATATATCTTTTCTGGCCTTAACCAATTCTTGTCCAAAGATTTTATGTAAGAATGCAAAACTAGTGTTATCTAGGTCTGAACATGTCCCTGAGAAAAAAATGCAGGAAAGGACTTAATCTTTTTCAGACTCAGCTGTAAGTAAGCCTTAGGGTCAGGAAGACACTCCACTCATCTTGTTGAGCTTTATGAAATGAAAACTTTCATTTCTAAAAGTGTGTTTCTAGCTGCTGTAGTTCCAGCAATAACCTCCCAAAGGTGAAATGAGTAACAGATGTAACAAAGTCTGCAGACACCCTTGGGACAGTGACTCAGAGGAGCAAACTCCTCTGTCCCGTGTTAGTCTGATGGGAATGTCAAGTCCGGTCCTCAGACACGTGACTTCAGTGAGCAAGAAACGGGTTTGGACAAGTACAGCTCCTTGAAACTGGAAGCTGCTGTGGGGAAAGAGACCACAGATGCAGTAATAAGGAAACAGCAAGGACAGAAGAGAACAAGGGGAAAGGAAGTGGAGTCAGAAGTGCCATGAGGCTCCCTGAGCAGAGAAGGTCATGAGCAGACAGTAAACCAGCAAATTCAAACTAATTGCCAGGTAGCCCTGCCCATCAGCAAATACCCAGGGACATCAATAAGCTGCTGATTCAGAGGTCAGGAGGGGGGAACTGGGGAACTGAGAATCCCAAGGCTATAGCAGGGACTCTTTCTAATGTGGCAGGTTTGGTGTCCTGACACTGAATGATCACACCTTGAGGGATAGGTGAGCAGTGGAAACCCTTCCCTCTTTCCACCTGCCAGAGGAACTCCTCTTGTCTGGGGTCAGACACACGGTAAGCAAGAGCCAGCAGTGCCAGCACAGAGCCAGTCTGCACGACAGGGCTGACCCCAGCTGTGGGCAGCAGGATGTTGTGGAACAGGTGAGCTCCAACTCCTGCCAGAGTCACACAGGGGCTGACAACCAACAACCTCCCAGGGCCCAGACACCCTGGGTAAGCTGGTATCTCCCTTTGCTTTCACAGGGCCATAGACCAATCCATGAAGATATTTCAGTAGCCCAAACACCACATTTTCACTGCTAACACAATTTTTAAAAATGACATGTCAGTAGCAAGACACTTCTAGTTTCTTCTGTAACTTGCTTTGAATGCAAATGAAACTATACAGGTAAAAATGGGTTGTCTAACTGAAGCTCTTACTCAAATTTCTAACTCAATTTTTTATTTAGGGGGTATTCACTTCATGCAGAAAAAAGGCAGACAGCTAATCAGATCAAGTATCTTGGCAACATCCCAGATTCAGATGTTCCTCTGGCTATAATACAGATTTTTAGATAAGAAACAAACATTTCCACAAATTGCTGACACAAAGAAAGGACAATCCAGCAAGTCCAGAAGAAAAAAACCTCATCTATTGTTGAAAAGGTTTCAATATCAAAATATCTGTGGTATCTTTATACTATTGCAAGGGATGTTTCTGCTCTTCTGAGAGTCGTGACAGCTGATTTAAAGTGTATTGCACACATTTTCCATACAAATAGAGTTTAAGAAAATATTAGAGGGAACAATACTGTCTAATATTAGTGTACCTGTCAAGCACATTTCCAAACTAATTGATATCGCATGTTCAGCTCATTGTATCACTAATGTTAAACAACATTTCCATTTTCTTGAACTGCAGCTCCTCTTTACTAAAAGCCATTTTAGCTGAAGTAATTGCCGGCTCTAGGCAGGCATCCAGATGTTTGTAGCTTCCATTAATCAGCCTTAAGAGGCTGAAGCTGATCTATGGCTCTGCACTCCACACACAGTAGACATTTTTAATAAATGCGGACCTGCAGTTCAGCTCTTTTGCTAGGTGGGTCATGGCTGAAGTGCTGATGCAGTTCTGCAGATCGAGTTGTTTCACAAGGAATTGAAAGCACTGAGATGTCACAATCTGGTGCTCGCTTTCTATAGCTGGTATAAACTCAATTGGACATCCCTAAGAGAGCCTCCAAATTCCCAAATACATTGTAAACTGCAGAAAAATTAAACTGAACCTTTTCTTGCCATCAGTTTATAGTCTCTTGTACTGCTCTGGTCTGCCTATGCACTGCCTACAGTTGCTCTGTTCAGGATTGTCACGCTGGCTTCTCATGTGATGGGGAGGTGCTGATGTGTCATTCCTTATCTGCAACTTGTGCATCTTGCAGGGCAGCTTCTGTATTTTCCTAACTTACATCTGGAAACTTGCGGACAGATTAACAATGTTTGTGAGATCTACCATGATTTTTGGACTGTATTCCTTAAAGACACTCCATGACTACCGCTGAACATACTCTGAAAACTACAACTGGGTATTACATGAGTTGACGCCTTTTTTTTTTTTTGCAAATACTTGTGTGAATACATACTGGGCTGAAGAATGCTGAGGTTATGCCATGTATGCCTTTTTTGTTTAGGTTTAAGATAGAGATCTATCTTTCTAGGACTTCACAGAAAAAAAAAATTACACCACGCTGGTGTTACACACACACAGATGCCCAAATCCCAGCCTGGTTGAGGTTGGAAGTGACCTTTGAGTGGCATCTTTTCCAACAGCCCTGCTCCAGCACAGGCACCCAGAGCAGGCTGCTCTGGACACTTGGTATTTTGGTACGTATTATGTCTGTACAGGATGCACACATGCACCATCTCTACGTGACATAGTTTTTGTTAGAAAGCTCCAGTTCAGCAATAATGGATCAGCCATTTCCAAGCCCATAGACAGGTTTGTTGGTGAGAAGCACTCACTTAGAACACTGTCATTACACTTAATTTTAATATAACGTGGTATTTCAATACCTGAAGGGAATTTACAGGGAAGACAGGGCAAGACTGTCTGCAAGAGCATGTGGTGACAAGGCAATGGGGAATGGGTTCAAATTGTAAGATGGCAGGTTTAGATTAGATATTAGGAAATATTTTTTTACTGTAAGGGTAGTGAGGCACTGAAAGAGATTCCCAGGTAAGTTGTGGATGCTCCATCCCTGGAGGCGTTCAAGGCCAGGCTGGATGGGGCTTTGAACAACGTAGTCTAGTAGAAAGTGTCCCTGCCCATGGCAGAGAGGCTGGAACAAGATGATCTTTAAGGTCCTTAAAGCTAATGGTTAAAGAGAACTCGCTGGTTCCGCGTGGAGCGCTGAGGCCGGGCCCGAG
>VYZT01054259.1:496313-543615 GCA_013400735.1 Pomatostomus ruficeps
TGTCGCAGAGGCTCGCCCGCACCAAGGCCCGCTCGTACGGCAGCACGGCGAGCGTGGCCGCGCCGCTGGCCGAGCGCTACGTGGAGCACCGGCTGAGCGCCGGGGACACGCTGCAGGGCATCGCCCTCAAGTACGGCGTCACGGTAAGGGAGCACCGCCGGCGGGGCCGGGAGCGGCGCTTAGAACCGGAGAATGGCCTGGGTTGGAAGAGACCTTAAAGATCGTCCAGTTCCAAACCCCCCTGTCTGGGCAGAGACACCTTCCACTAGACCAGGTTGCTCAGAGCCCCATCCAGCCTGGCCTTGAACACCTCCGGGGATGGGGCAACCACAACTCCCGTGGGCAGGCACCGCCTCCATAGCCTGGCTCCCCAGACAGCGGGGACAGTTCCTGAGCCAGGGCCGAGAGATGACAGCAAGAACTTGTGCCATAGAGCATTTCCTACACACAGTGGGCAAGAAAGCTCTGTGGGTATGGTGTTAGTTTTAGTCGCAGTATTTAAAATGCTGACACCAGAACCTATGGCCTGCCCGGAGGGGCAGCACTCAGTGCTGGTGGCACAGGGCTGGAGTTGGCACTGCCCGGGACTGACACGACCTGGGATCTGACAGTGCCGCGTTCCCGGGATGGGCTGGGGGCCTGAGCAAAGGACACACACCTGCTCCCACTGAATAAACCTGCACCCATACAGCTGTGCACCACTGCAGTCACCTCAGGTTAAAAAAGAAAATCAGTGTAAGTAAACTTACCCTCAAAAGAAGCATTATTTCGAGCTTGACACACAGGCTGTGACAAGAAGGAAGAATTTCTTCCTGTAGCTTCAGGGCTAAATATTCTTCCATTGTGATCTGCCTGCCAGCCCAGAGGTGAGGCACACGTACAGCTGATTTGAAAGTGTTGCTGCTTTACTACTCACTTTCTGTGGAGATAGAAAGTTTATTTCTGTGAAAAAGGTTGAAAAGCTTATGCCAGCCTAGGACATGCAGAGTCCAATAAAGTCTACCAGCAGGCCCTTCTACCATCATTCCAGACAGAGCAGAACTACCTACCCTGCCTAATTCCCACTTATTTAGGGCCCATATTCCGAGATGCAGCTTCAGTAGTCCCAACATGCAAAATTGCTCAGGGCCAAGCAGCCGATGAGCGTGACACTGGTCCAGCCAGTGCCACTTTGACATCAGCTGTAAACAGCACCTTCCAGTTGGGCTCTTTCTAGAAGAGCTACAGTGTAGTCCCAGACTATTAGGTTCTGACTGGAGTGGTTTCTTTTCCTTCTCTTGATCTGCAAGATCTACTGAAGCCTTCCATCACCTTCCACAGCATTCAGCCTTCATTGTGAAAAGGGTTGAAAGTCTATTTCTGTTCTCTTTTGAAAGATTACCCCATTTTTGACTTGTTGGCAGCAGGATTAATGACACTGGTCCACATTAAAGTTTTGCCCACTAAGATGGCAGAGCAACTCATTGGATGCTAGATTTTTTGTTTGTTTTTTGCAGCACTTTCCATAAAGGACAAAGTCTCTGACCTAAATGTTTTAGCCATGTTATTCTTCTTCAGAAGTGTGTTTAGTCACTGCAATAAGTGAAAAATACAAACAAATCACTAAAGTAGTAGTTTTCTAGAAAAAGGGCATTTCTAAGCAATATACAACTCCCTTTCAGCTAAAGTGAAGCTGTGGATCAAACCTGTACAAACAGCTTTAAGTTATGGACCATAAACTTTGTTTATAACATGAGTTTAATAAGCTTTTGCTGTTCTAATGATGTAAAATATATATGTTGGGTTTTTTTCCCAACATCTGATTGGTTATTTGATTTACTAAGTGTTCTGCTTAAGAGGCCAGAGCTGCATCATTGTGGACTTCAGGTGAGAGGGGTTAAACTGACATTAAATGCCCCTCAGAGCAATGACAAGTTCAGCAAAATCTGCCATTGTGTTTCTATTTTAATGGGTTTCAGTCCAGGGTAGGAACATATGCAAACACATTCGCTTTTAACAAAACGAAGACTGGTGTGTGTTCACACAGTGACAAGGACTGACTTCCTCTAAAGAGTCCTTCTGTTGCCTTCCTGCATCATGTATTCTTGGCTGGAAGTGAGAGTTGTAGTGGAAACGCCAGAATTAGCCTTGGCTGCCGTTGCCTCCAGTACTACTGGTTTTAGAAGTTTCCCCTATGGTTTTCCTCTCTGGGAGTTACTTTGTAGCCAGAGTCATCCCGTCCAGTGCCTGCCTTTGCATGACTTGGCATAGACAGTTCAAGATAGATAAAAATACCATGCTGGGGGAGAGACATCAGTGTGCTTTGTTTGACCTCATCCTCTGCCCTTCACCCCCTCCTCCGGATGCTGTCTATTAATGATTACAACTTGCATTTGTTGTATCTTCCTTTTGAGTAAATTAACACTGGGAATTCATGTTTATGGTTCAGCCAGTTTACGGTTCAGTGCAAGTGCTGTATCCCTTTTGAGGGGAGAGGGATCAGAACTATATTCCCTGTCAGTAGAAGCAGTTTGGATTAATTAGTTTATCACCAGTTTACATGTTAGTACAGCATCAGTTAAAATATTAAGCATGTGCTGAAGCTTTTGCTCCTTCACTATCTGTAGCTAACATTACTTCATTACTGGCATTACTTCAGTCTTCCTAACACTAAAAAAAGAAAACTCATGTTAAATCCTGCTCTCCACACACCTCTGAGTGTATAGAGTCACACAGAGTTGTAGGAGTTATATTGCACATACGAAGTCACCTGGTCAGGGCTGCTCAGGGCTGAGAGATGCTCTTTTCAGAACCAAGTACTTTCGTTTTCATTATTGCTCAGTGCAGAGGTACAGCCTTTCAAATGCTATGAGCTGGTATTTTGGGAAGAAATAACCAGAGGTAGAGTTACAGTGAAATAGGAGAGAGAATAGCAGCGCAGTGCATTATTTATCAGCTATTGAAGCATTACTTTCCAACTCCCCTGCAGCAGGATCTCAGTTTTCAGCTTCTGTGTTGTATTTTTACAGAAAAACTCCAGCTAGTGTTTTAAACATTTTTATACCCATCAAGACAGACAATTTATAGAGATTTTAACAATTGACATTTACACTAGGGCTGTTAGAAGTCTCGTGACTAAGTCAGGTAAAGTTTCCTTTATGCCCTTCTGATGATGCTTAGCGTGGGAGAGAACTTGCACCCTTATACTCTTAAAGCCTTACCAAAAATGGTTTCCAAGCTTTAGGAGCTGGAAGAGTAGTGTTCTACTCTTACTTGTGACACTTGATACTAGCTATTCAGTTTTTAAATGGGACTATTAAATCTAAGCATTTCACCGTCTTAGCCATCTGCATCAACAGGCTGAATCCTCACGGTAACTTTATGCCCCTTGTTTGGATTCTGCATGATTTTTACAGAGAGTTCACCTACAGGAGCTGCTAGCAGTTCTGAGCCTTATTCTAATATAAATCCATATCAAGAGTACTTTTGTGACAGAATTTTTGTTCTTTGGCAGGCAGGTCCTGTGAGCCTGCATAGAGACTGGAAGACTGTTCAAGGAAAGCTTCTTTAGGTAGTGCAAGGCTTTGGTAAAAGCAGTATTGTGGAGCCAAGTGTACATGAAAGCTACGATGTTAGCAAGGCTAAAACAGAACATGCACTCTGAAATCACTTTGAATGCAAACAAATTCTTTCCTGTAATAATTGCTGCTGCAAAGAACGTATAGATTTATTTTAACTAAAGATTGTATACTACTTCAGAAAGTTAGTGCTTTATACTTTGCCAAAACTTAATAACTTATATTTTTCCTATCTTTTTCAGATGGAACAAATAAAGAGGGCAAATAAACTGTTCACTAATGACTGTATATTTCTGAGAAAAACCCTGAACATTCCTGTTATATCAGAGAAACCATTACTGTTTAATGGACTTAATTCACTGGAGTCTCCTGAGAATGAAACTGTTGACAGCTCCCCTTCTTGTGACGAAGGACTAGTGGCAGTTCAGGAAGAAAGTAGCTCTTCTCCCAGTCCTCAAGAGCCTGACAGTCAGCCCACTGCACCAGAAGAATTATCTGCCAAAGATTTCCTACAGAGATTGGACTTGCAGATTAAGTTATCCAAACAAGCAGCCAGAAAACTAAAAGATGACAATGTCAGGTAAATGCCACTTTTGGTGTTTAGCATCTTAATCTCAGCCTGAAGGTGTTTTAGTCTAAGCTGACCCCTCTTCATGGGGTCTCTCAGAAAGCATCTGCAGCTTTAATTTGTCAATAGCAAGTGCCTGCTATTCTCATGCACCAGATACACTCTGAGCACAGCACTAGCAGGTGCCTTGCTATGACAGTTAGAAAGGCTGCCTCACAGTACATTGGTTAGGAAATACAAATACTGTTTCATAAAAGCCAGAAGGCCAGGATTCTCCAAGCTGTCTTGCTGTGTAAGTAGGCAAGTATTTAAGCAAAAGCATAGTTTTTGGTAGAGTACTAAGCCAAGACCTATGAGGAAGCTGATAGTGTACAGCAAGGCATGACTCTATTTTTCTTCTGTCCCAAATTGCCTCATTGTGTAAATATTCTCCATGATGCCGTTTCAGTTAGGCTCTCATATCTCCTTTTCCTATGCAGTCCCCCACTTTGTGGATCCACCTATGTAGACTTCATCTTTTCTTCAGTATTTCCACAGCCAGGAGCTCCCACATAGAAAAAGCAGTACTCTCTGACCTCTGTGCCACAGTAGTCATCCCCTCACATACGTAGGTATCCCACAGAGAGCACAGAAAAACTCAGAGCCAGAGTGGACTTCACTAGTGTTTGTTTTCCATGTCGTTGGGACAAGCTTCCTCAGCTTGTTGGCAATCTCTTGGGCTGGCTCTCTGCCTGTTTATTCCCTGCAGAAATTACCTCAGTGGGGAATGCTGAGGTGGCCTTTCTCATGACAATAAAAGGTAGGACTGCAGGGGACTGGTACTGCTTCTCTGGAGAGAAGTTATGCCTGCAGATACATGCTCTGCTTCTGCAGATTTGTTCAATGCAAAACTTCATCCACCATCTTGGTTCACTTCACATACTGCAATTTTGAGGGCAATCAACATACTTTTCATACTAAGCAGAAAGTAAACTTTCAGGTCCAAATTTATTGAGTAGAGAGTCCCATAATTTCTTTAAATTAAGGGATTACTTCAGCAACTTTAGAAGTTTGTTCAGCAGACAGAGCATTGAAGGGGAGCACTATATTGCATTTAGCAGTTGGACAAGCCTCCTTTGGGAAATAGCTCCACATACAACTCTCCATTGCCAGGACACTGGTTTAGAGTCTCAGGGGAGGCTTAAATGCTTTCACATCTTGTTAATGCACTTGTCAGTTACTTTCTTTTGCATTGATTGCGTGAAAGGAAAAATAGCTGTTGGAACTCCGAACCTTCTCTGTGCAAACTCATCCACTTCCATTGTTCTATTTGAAGCAATGTAGAGCATCTATCAAAATGTGCTGCCGCTGACTTTCAGATCATTAGATGTACATTCCTAACACAGATTAGAGTAGGTGTTGACCCAGCAGTTAAACTGTGTAACAGGGAACCACAGTCCCTGCCAGAGGAAGGCAATTATTTTAACATCCCTTCAGCAAAAGAACATGCTAATTTACAGAAGGAAATTCACCTAGACCTTGCTGCACCATGAGCAGAGCCAATACAGTGGAAGTGACACTGCACAAACAGTACTCTGCTGCCACTAATACCCATTTCCTGTATTGCTTCAGTTACAAATTGGGAAATGAGGGCCTGGCACCAAGTCATCTCCCAAGAAATAATGTACACAGGAGGATGAGTTACTTTCCCACCTCCTGTTCAAATTTAGCAGGTAATTCTGTTAATTATGCATACAACATATTTTTATTGGTCAGGATGTTACAGGAAGCATGAAGTACAGAGCTGGAGGCAGTCTGCTGAGCAGGATGTTGCTCAAAGCTTCTGAAGAGAAACAGCTTCCTGTGCATCTGATAGTCTTCATAATGTTCCCTTCTACATCACTGCCCCTGGCTTTTAGTCATGGCTCACAAAAGCCATCCTTGCCTTGTCCTCTCCAACCCAGTTGCCCTTTACAGTCTGGCAGGCAGTCAGTGTTTACTCTGCAGAGAACAGGAATAGAGAAAGACCATTGCCAAAAACCTCGGAGATACTTTTCAGCTGTGTACTACCAATGGTGTATCTGGGCCTGGAAGGCAGCAACATTCCTTACTGTGCTCCGGCAGCTCCCCAGAAGGCACCTGTTCTCCTTCCCACCCAGACCTTTCGTGTCCCTTGCTTGGAGCAGGAAGCCTTTGGAAATTGGACAGCCATGACAATAAACCAGCCTCATGAATATGCAAGTTTTCTATTCTTAGAGTGAGAGCCATTTATGAAATTAGAGTGCTGTTTCCAGCTGCTCTGGCCTGTGTTCAGGTTGCCTTGTCGAGACCGTTTTAGAATTTGATGTGCCAACACTGCCGAGTACTTCCGTGCCTGCTTGAGAGTAACAAAGGAGCACCTGGAGTTAATCCACTGCCACCAAAGGGACATTGGAACACAAAACTGCAAGCAGAAGCAGACTATCAGTTCATGAACTTAAAGAGCCATAACTTCTCACCATACCATGAGCCTGATTTGACAGACGGTGAGAAATACATCTGTGGCTCTTTGCTTTAGTCTCCTTTAAGTTGCCAAGAATGCATGTGCACATATGCACTGATTTGGATTAAACCACACGGCATTTTCATGGTCAGAAACTGCCCTGTGCTACAAAGGCATCTTAGAGCGAATTACATTGTTTAATCAGAACTCTTGGAGTCACTCCCTTAAGTGCTCTGAAAGGAAGAAAGTTCAGGTAGAAAAATTGGGGAGCACATAGTTGCAGATTTAGGCTAGATATTGAACTATAAAAGCTGTGTGAGCAGGTGAGCATTAAAGGCTATAGAATGTGATCCACTCAGTTTGTGCCAGCTGCCTTTCACTATCAGAGTTTATATAAGCACATGGCTAGATCTACAAGTAATACTGCTTTTACTAGAGTTTCACTGAGCAAGAAATCATGAGTTAGTGAATCATTAATCATGCATATTCACCCAAGATGCAGCTCAAGGCAATAAGACTTCTTCGTTTTGAGCAATGTTTTTATAGTAGGCCAAAAGAAATGCAAAAGGATTAATACAGTTGTCTGGAGCATATGTTATTAACTCAGGTATTTGCACATAAGGGAAGAATACTCATTATTAGTTTTACCCACACATGGAATAAAAGCACTTGTGATAGTTTGAGAAGATACAGTGGTGCTTCATCTGACCCAAAATGCTGTTATGCCAAAACTGAAAATAACTTGGTTATGCTTTTTGTATCAGATAGTTGAATACGAGATAGTTGAACACCAGATGTCTAATGCAACCTCTTTATAGAGACCTTAAGATATAATTAAGCCATATCCTGTGCTTCTGGAACAGGTCACATCTTTCTGCATTAGCCTTGGAGTGTCTAATTTTGAAAACCTTGTAACTGAATAGAGCCTCTCTAATCACCATTGGTTATACAAGCCAATGTAACTGGTGTGAGCACAGGAACAGAACCTTACACTGTCATCTGCTCACTTGCCTTGACCTGAACCTCAGAGAGAGTATGGTCTTGAAGCTTTCAAAACTCATAACTAATTGAGATAATTTGCCCAGTAATTTTTCGCCTTCATTGGCTATCAGCTGAGAAAAGAGATGCCTCAATAAAGGAGAATCCTTTCTGACAAGCCCAAAACTAACAACTCAGATTGCTGCCTTGTTTAATTGTGGATTCTAGAAGCATCCAGGCATTTGAGTGTACTTGCTTACAGTCAGGTGTCCCTGCTCTTACGGTAGTGGTTATTTGTGGCCTGATGCACACCACAGCTTGCAGGAGACTTCTTTCAGTTCCTGTAACTCACTGGGCAAAGTGGTGACAGCAGACGGGAAGCGACAGCACTGCCGAGTGTTGTAGTGCTGTGCTGCTCCTTTTCCATCCCCCGAGGGAGAGTGTTGCAGTGACTTACCACTTGGCTATTTTCAGCATCTTGAAAGTGAAGTGAATTGTTTGGTCACTAAACATACACACACTGCCATGTTGGTGCTTATTGGCCATGGACTGGGGTACTGCTGTATAATTTTATTTCATATAAAGCTCAGCTGGTTTTTAAGCCATCAGAACAGACTTATACTTGCTAAGTATGGTCTAAGATCTACATTAGAATTATTTCCTGGTCATTACCTTGGTTTGGGGTAGTGTTGCAGGCCCCCCCGAGCCAGGCACAGCAGCCTGGGACAGAAGAGCAGAAGCTGTTCTTGCTGAGCAGTTCCAAGCCCTGGTCAGAAATGTATTTTGCACATTACACTGGTCACTGCTTTGCTTCAGTTACAGCATAACAAGCTGCTTTATAGTTCTTATGTCCCTGCCCTATAGAGAAGCCCCTCAAAGCTTGCTATAACCCCAGTGCTGGCTTTCTGCCCTCTGCTGACAGCTGCCACCCATATCCCAGTGCACATGGCACGAGGGAGGTGGGAGACAAACAGCCGAGAACGGTTTGGTTACTTGGATGTCTGAAGACCTGCTAATTTAACATCATTATTTCCGCTCTTCAGTTGTCTCTATTCACTCATATTCAACTGCAGCTCATTTCAGCCCAGTGTTTGGCTGTTGCCATGTCAGGATGGATGTTATTCCTATATTAAGGCTTTCAAGAAGAATGACTGAAAATCTGATTCTGGCAGCCTTTGATTGTAAGGAAGGTCTTTTTACTGTAACTCTGCAACATTTTATTCTCCTAAAAGGGGAAATAAAACTATGCAGTACAAAGTAATTTCTAGTGTAGAGCATAGAAAGTAAGTTTCTCCCTCACTGGACAGTCTGAGCTCTGAAAATACAAAAGTGCTCCTTCATCCTCACACAAGCTAGCAGGAGATTGCTATTTGCACATGTGGCTAGAAACACATTGCCCCAGAAGGGCATATATTGCAGCTTCAGAATGTGCTTTTTCAAATATTTAGCTTTGGCCAAGTTGTTATGGTTGAGTTTTACAGTCCTGCAGTCCAGTCTTGCAAGCTTGGTATGTTGACAAGTTTGAATTCTGAAAAAAGTTTTAAAATGTGTTGTGTTGAGAGAATTGGTAAGTAAAAGTGTTGTAGTGCTTATTCAACTAAACATTAATTGTTTGCTTCCTTACTTTACTGTAATGCCATGAATCATGGAAAGCTTCTGCAAATTATAGTATTCCATGGCAGTTTTGGATTTAGAACTGAGAATATAAGGAAGGGTACTATTGAAATGTACACAGATCATCTGCATCTTGGGAACCCTCCTTGTACTGGGTCTGTAGCATCACTAATGTAAATAGATGCAGATTTGTAAGGAAGGCTAAAATTCTGTTCTCAGTACTACTGTAACCACACATCCCTGCAATAACTACCAGTTTCATCCAAAACTTGTTTTTATGAAGTTTCTTTTTTTGGCAAGATTATTTCAAGGCAAAAGAAATATTATGCCTTGGGTTTAAGATGATAATTTTGCAGGGAAGACGAGAGCAAATTACTCTGTTGCTTGGTTAGTTTATAGAGTTCTTCAATTCTGTTTTGGGGGGTTATATGAAATTTAAATTTTAGATAGATAATCATTTTTATTAGGGAAAAGTCTTCGTGGTTTTGATATTGAAATATTTAATTTCTACCTTATACCATTATTAAACTCTTTCAACAGCTGTACCTTTGTATGAAGGTACATACAATATTAAAAGTAATCCTTTTACAGTGTAGTAACTGTAAAGTCCTACTGTTCTTACCCAAACACTGAACTTGGCAGCAGCTTTAAGGCTGGACTCTCAAGAACAAAACTTGGAAGCCAAAGTAGTACAAAGCAATGACCTCTGGGGAACTTGGCATCCTTGAGTTAGTACTGGATGCTGGACTGCAGTAGGTTTACATAACCCCTTCTTTTTAAAGGCAGTATTGTCAGGTAAACAGCAGGCGGACTGATTTTTCCTGAGTATGTTTTAATAAAACATTACTTTGCTTTATCCAGTTACTGCAGAAACAGTAGCACTTGGAGCAATTGCTTTTTCCTAAGAAAATGCAAGTGATTGGTCTCAGTGGGGATTGATGCACAGGAAGTATATATCCAGAATAGCCTTGCAGCATCAAGACAGATCCACCCACAGCTGTGATGGACTACTCCGTTCTTGCTCCATTTGGTCTGTCGGGCCCCCCGCCACTCAAAATGTTGAAACAAATGTCTAACTAAGCTTTACTTTTGTAAAAGAAGAAATTAAAAACAACAGTATAGGAACTCCAGTATGCCCTCCACTTTGTTATCTTTTTTCTTACTGATTTGAGCAAAAATAGTTTTTAAAATACATTCTAATGTTGTTGAACTTACACAGCTTTACTTGCTTTCAGCATTATGTTCTTGACATCTCAGGAACTCCAGAGATGTGTAATTACAGTATTATCCTGCAAGTATTCCTGTTAGACAAGGCTGGCATTGCCTATTTTGATCCATGAGGAGAACTGGTCATCTGCATTTTCATTACAGATTTACTGTTGAAACATAGTATGTTCCTGACCTGATGACTTTGATAATTTTCTTTCTAGAGATGAGGAGAATGAGGAAGGTCCCTATGCAACTTCTTCGTATCACCAGTAGAAGACAGATGTGATGGCCTGAAAACTTTCCATGAAATCAGTTCTTACAGAACTAAACAGTCAATAATTCAAAACCCAAGTCTTTTGGACTCATCCTCTTGATGTACTTAAAAGAAGTCATGAATGGGTAATTGCACTGAAATGATGACCTCTTCTGCCTTCCATAGGTTAATGTCCTTATGCTATATCAATGAAAGGTTTAAGCCTTCCAAAACTAGCAATGGCCTTTTTACCCCTTCTGTGCAAACTGTAGCATGGTAGCAATTATATATATATCCCTGAGGTCACCTTTATGCAGGATGTTGATCTTTAGTAAAGATTTTGTAAATACTTGTTAAAGTGAAATTTGTTTTAAGTATTTAAAAACATTAAATAAGTTTGCTTGTAAATTACAAACTATGAAAGTAATAGAAATTTACTTGTTCTGCAAATATAGGCAAGTTTGCTGTGAAAGTTTTGTCTACTTCAGGGCTGCAGAACTTGCCTGTGAACCTTGTGTGTGTCTGTGCGTGGTATGATGTGTTCCTAGAAAGGGGAGTTCAGCTTGTTTTGATTAGTTAAAGCCTTTATGGTTAAAGAACTGTTTGCATATTGGATTTCTACTAATAAAAGGGACGAGTTACAGCAAGAGGTTTTTTTTGTGAGATATGACATTGGAATATCAGATGTGTGTTCTTGTGTGCAGTTATATTTTGTGTGGTTTTAATTTAATAAAATACAGAAAATATGGATATGTCTGTTCATAATGAAGTCAGCTTGGTTGTAGCCTGTTTTTTTGGGAAGAATGGTTTGTCTAGTTTCATGAGCTGTTAGTTACTAATTTCAGGGTAAATAATGTCTGTACTGTTACCATATAACTCACCCTCCTAAGTGGGACCTGTAAGAGCTCTTTGCCCTAGTTGTGCAGTGTTAAGATGAATAAGAGCCACATTGGCATGCCTTCCCTGTTCTGAGAAGAGGTGCCAGTATTCAGGTCTGCAAGGGGACCCCATCTGAAACTCAGGGAGGCAGAGTGCAGCCTGCAGTCACTGTTTGCCCTGAAGTTAGTGTATTAGTAACTTCTTGTTAAATATCCTATATTTTTTCCTCAAGTATTCCATAAACTTCACAAAACTCTCATCATTAAAGATTTGCTGGATCCCCGCTGCAACAGATGCCATTTCTTATCTTTTAACTCATCAGTAAGTATCACTCCCTTGAAGC
Organism: Pomatostomus ruficeps; assembly: GCA_013400735.1. Taxonomy (NCBI): domain Eukaryota; kingdom Metazoa; phylum Chordata; class Aves; order Passeriformes; family Timaliidae; genus Pomatostomus; species Pomatostomus ruficeps. Next base: position 508,176 of record VYZT01054259.1, read on the forward strand.
AAAACCTTTCTGCAGTATGTTAAGAAGGAAACAATATGAAAAGTTTCATTAATTTACTAAAACCAGAAGTAAAAATTCAAAGCTCAGCAGGAATTGCTATTTCACTAGAGCTGGCAGGAACTCAGAGCCAGCAGGCTCATTCAAATCCACTCTAGCTTGTCCTGAAGAGAAGGTCTGCAGTAGCACACAAATTAACAAGAACAGAAAAAGCTTAGAGTGAAGAAAAGGAAGTACTGATTTTTCTTGAAGAGACTGGTGAATTAGTTTTAGGGTCTTGTATTTTGTATTGGGATTGTATCTATTCCTTACAAGATTATAACTTCTTGTCAGTTAGTTTCAGTAGGACGTTACAAAGCCAGAACGAACTACTTTTCCAAAGGCAACCCTAGCTTCAAGCCCAGTTCTATTTTATGATTCTACAGAAAAATGTAATCCTTTTCTACGAAAGACCTGCTGTTGTGATAGCCCAGCGCCCCAGCACAGCCAGGCCTGGGCGCTTTGCTGAGCAGGTGAGAAGTGGAGCTCACAGGAGCCCTGCACCGCCTGCTCCCGGGCAGGGCTGGGCAACCTCTGGGAAGCCGCGTTTCACTCGGGCCCTTCCAGGAGCGGGGCTGTGCCCGTGGGCTGCAGGACCTGCAGGACAAGCAGCATTCGCACCTGTTTGCCCTGGCAGAAAGTTGCCCTTCAGAAGCACACGGGAGGGAGCAGCTCTGGCAGCCTGAACGCGCCAGAGCCACCGGCTGCGCACCCGTCCCCTCAGACAGCAGCGGCCCCGCTGCAGATAATACACGATATTACACAGATACCAGCCCCTGATAACCTCTGCTCGCTGGAAACCGCCCCACAGCCGCACACAACACTCAGTGTGAAACCCCAGAGACACCCGAGCCATCTGTGCCACACAAGCATCTTCCCGTAGGGAGGAGCCCAGGGCCGCCACTGCCCAGCACAAAGGCCACCTGCAGGACAGGAGCCCTCCCTACCTTGCCACCGCTGTCCCAGAGCACGTCCTGCTCCTCTCCTGCCTCACAGACGCTCTTCGTGGTGCCCCAAGGGCGCAGGGCTGGGCAGGGAGGCCTCAACTCTTCCACTCCATCTTCGTTGGCTCTCCCAGCATGTTTAGCAGCGCCTGCAGCAGCCACTCTGCTCTGCCCTGCCCTGGGGCCGGATGCTGTCCATGGCCCCTGGCCCCGCCGTGTGCCGCTCTGCCCTGCCCTGGGCCGGGTGCTGTTCATGGCCGCTCTGCCCTGCCCTGGGCCGGGTGCTGTCCATGGCCGCTCTGCCCTGCCCTGGGCCGGGTGCTGTCCGTGACCCCTGGCCCTGCCGTGTGCCGCTCTGCCCTGCCCTGGGCCGGGTGCTGTTCATGGCCGCTCTGCCCTGCCCTGGGCCGGGTGCTGTCCGTGACCCCTGGCCCTGCCGTGGACTGGGCTCCGAGGAGCTTTTGGCACAGCTGAGCCCTGAGGAGCCAGGCTGGCCGGGGCTGCTCACCTGTGGGCACCTGGCTGTGCCCTGAGCACCGGGTGACAGATTGTCTGTCCTGGCAGCCCCCGGGGCCAAGAGCTACATTTCCTGTGTTTAACTAAAGGCTGTTCCTGGTTTTCAGGTAGACAGACAGATGTAGGGTGTCACAGTCCCTAGGGTGAGTCCAGAGACCAACTGCCTGGGTTTTATGTACAGGTAAAATGCTTTGGGAACTGCTTTGTGGTGCCTCTGCCAGTTCTTGCACCCCTTCTCTGCCAAGAGCCCCCGTGGCCCATCACAGCTGTGGGTGTCACACACAAGGCCCTGAGGCACCCCAGGCACCTGGGGTCTGCTCAGCCCTGGGAGAACTGAGCAGGCGAGAGGAAACAGTGCCTGGAAATTGTCTTTAATACAGTGAGTCAAGATGGGGCTTTACTACTCCTAAAAGTCTCCTTAAGACTCTGAAATAACAAATGTTTTAATATCTTAATTCATATTTTCACATTACTTAGCAAAGTGACATATTTTCCTGCATATTTTATGTATTTTTATTCATTACCATGTATATTTTACTTCCCACTCTGCCTTTATTCTTCATACACTTGTAATTTCGTTCTTTGTTTACATATTTTTACCAATCCTGCAAGGTATGGTTTAGGGCGATGTCAGGCTGAAGTGGAGCAGATAAAATTCCATGTTTTGCAGCTATTTTGTGGTGAGGAACCTGCATGTTTGAAGTCTTACTTTTACATATTTCTTCAGTCAAAGCTTGAAAAGTCAAAACCTGAGCAGGCTTGGACTAGGATCTTTTAAAATGAAATATGTGGGACACACCTGATAGAAAGTTAACATTTGGGACTCAGGTGTGCTGTGGCTGGAGGCTGCTAAAGCCCTGTGAATCCAGCTAACAGCACCAGGTGCTGTAGCTGCATCTATCACTGCCAGAAGGGCATCCCTGTGGCACCCACCCTTCCTGCCTCGCTGTGAACTGCTATTGCTCCGAGGTGCAGGGTAGCCTCAAAGAGCTAGATAGAAAAGATGCATTCTCCTTGACACCTAACAGCAGCCTTGTACTGCTTCTTGTGGTTTAACCCCAGCTGGCACCTCAGCCCCTCACAGCCACTCACTCCCCTCTGTGGGATGGGGCAGAGCATCACACGGGTGAAAGCCAGAAAACTCACAGGTTGACATAAAGCCAGTTTAGTAGGTAATGCAAAAGATCTGCATGCAAGCAAGGGTGAGGAAAACAAGGAATTTGTTCACCACTTCCCATGGGCAGGCAGGTGCTCAGCCATCTCCAAGAACGCAGGGCTCCATCATAAGTGAGGGTTATTTGGGAAAACAACCGTCATCACTCTGAACATCCCATCCCCTTCCTCTTTCTTCCCCAGCTGTGCACCCCGAGCATGGCACCGCATGGCCTGGGACATCCCTGGGGTCACTGGGATCAGCTCTCCTGCCTGTGTCCCCTCCCAGCTTGTGCACCCCCAGCCCCCTCAGGGGTGGGGTGAGGAGCAGGAGAGGCCTTGGCTCTGTGCAAGCTCTGCTCAGCAGGAACTAAAACATCCCTGTGTTACCAACACGTTTGTATTTCCAGCACAGATCCAAAACACAGCCCTATATTAGCTTCTGTGGAGAAAATAAACTCTACCCCAGCCAAAAGCAGTACACTAATGTAGCTTGTAGTAAAGTGTTTAATAAAGTACAGTATCAGAAACAATAGTCTATTAGAAAAGCTCAAAAGATGAATACCATATATATTGTTACATTTTCAGTGGTAATTTAGAAGTGAAGGATTTCTGAAGGATCCAGCAGAGATAGAAACAACACAGAAACTGATTTTTGTCAGTTTTGAAACAGAGATGTGCAGTTGCTGAAAATATTTTTCTTACCAGGAAGAAAGCAAGCACTGAGAATATGATTTACTAATTATGGCTAAACACAGCAGTGCATGTCCAGTCCTAATGTGCTCCAAGTCTTCCCTGCAAAATAAGGACTGATCTGCGGTGCAGGCTGAAACTTGCGTCACTCGGTTTGATTTGATTTCGAGTCAGTCACAGCCCTTTAGGAGTGCAGGGTGATTCATCAGGCTGGCTGTGTTTCACACAGAGGTGTGAGGTACTGAGAGATGTTCATTCCATGTACCAGCAGCGGAACCAGTATTTGAAGCATTCAAATAACAAGTTCAGTGAGCTTGGGCAGGATGGAAAGTGTATTTAGATTGAGGAACCGTACCTGTGATTTCTGGCCTATCTCTCAGGTCCAAGAACATGCTTACTCTGAAATACAATCAGGTCATATCCATTGTTGGGACTTTTTTTCCCTAAATCATGTCACTGATAGTTTGTTGAAGCTATAAAATTGCAAAACAGAGAGGTTAACAAATATCCCACAGTCTTTTTGTGGACATATACTGTTCATAATCACTGGTCACTAGCTGATGACATTTTCCCTTAGTACCAGACTAGTGAGAGGCTGAAGTAAGAAACTAACTTCCAATGCAAATTGAAATTTTTATTATACTACTCATCATATTGACAGGAGAAGAAAATTTGGGGTCTTTTTTAAAGTAGTCATTGGGGAAGGACGGTGTGTCCTTTTTTGGTTTCTTAAGTGCAGGTCCTAGGTCACTACCACTTCCCCAGCTGTAAAGATCTATGGTTAGTTACCATCCTCCTGATTTCTTTCATAAATCCAAATTTGGGAAACATTCTGCTTTTCCCATGTGATGGTCACATAAGGAAGGATGTCACAAGATGGTGCAGAATGCAACTGAGCTCTATAGGGACATAAAGAAATTCGGATCTTTGGGAGCATTAGCACATAATAATAAACAAATGAGAGGGTTTAGATGAGAACAAATACACTGATTTAAAATAACATGAATTCTTTTTTCCTAACTATTTTCTCTATAGAGTTTCTAGGGGACTTTCAAAGAGGAAGCTTACATTGATTACATTTTTGGATACAGTTTTAACCTTAAAAAAAAATCACCATTAGTGACTGATACTGCAATTCAATGATTCACATCAGGATGTGTATGATGTGTTGACACAGTGATGTATTTTGTGGATGCCAGAAAACATTCACTGGCTTATGTTTCATCAGTTTGCAACAAGCTACGCTGTTACACCTCAGTGCTATCACATTCCCTGAATACTGATTATCAATAATGCTCAGTTGACAATTCACACTTTGCAGGGAGAAACATTGCTCAAATCTCCTCCTCTTTAATCTCCAGCTGCGAGGAAGGAAATGACCCAAGGAGCGATTTAACACTCACAGAACTTCGTGCTGTGCAGGCAGTGCTGTAAGTCAGTATCTCCATTCCCTGGCAGGCAAACTCCAACCTCTGCACCAGGTAACATTTTTTAACTGTATCAATCTTAAAGAAATAGTGAGTTTTATTTAAAAAATCAGAGAAGGGATAACCTCCATTATGAATGAAGAATCTGTAAGTAAAGAGTAGAGGACATTCTGGAGTTACTCTACACAACGGACTGCTGCAGGTGATAGGTCTAAGGCCTTACATCTTCTGGGACTCTGAAATTTACCTTTCTAAAGGCTTCTTTACCTTTGATCTTGCTTCATGAGTTCTTCATACATAAAATTATCCATTCACTTAAAGATAAAAGATCTCATAAACCATTATTCCAAAACTCTATTAGCTGAGGAAGAACAATGAGGATGACATTTTTGTTTTCCTTTTTCATTCTTTGGGAAGTACCAAATTCTTGGCTAATGCTAGCATATATAGACCAAAAGAAAAAACCTTCTCTAAGATAATACTGCTCAGCACAGAACAGAGATCAGTAATCAGACCACAGCCTTGACATTTAGAGATACTGAGATACAGTAGATTCTTTAAGTCTTTCTGAAAAGCAGGGCCCATCTTCCTAAAAACACCTCCAGTTGCAAACTTTCCTTTCCATACAAAATGACTTGAATTGCTTTCTTTTTTTTTCTTTAGAGAAAGCAATGGCTATTTACACTTGCTATCAGGATATTCACATCAGGAATTCAACTAATTATGCATGCACAATCATCAAATGGTGCACCAAAGAGAATGTTCACACATGCTGAAGAAGAGAATACAGCTCTGTAATATGAAAGGCAATTGTAATGTCAAAGATTTATCAGTTAGCTAAGGACACTACAGTCCAAGTTACAGAATACTACGTAAAGAAATAAAAAAGGATCAAAAAAAGGTATCAGTATTTAAAACCAAGATTAATGAATAGAAAATAATATTAAGATTGATGAAAACTTTAATAGGTAAATTATTTTCAAATATTTTATTTAGAGAACTATGAACTATTTTCTAATAATGCCCTTTACATAGTTGCATCTATAGAAAGCTGTTAAGTGAGAAAAAAAAAATGTAGCATTAAAAGAAATTTCCATCTGAAATGATTAGTTTAGCTACAAAAGTAAACCATACACAAACAATAAATCAAAGAGAGCATTACAGAAATATTTACCCTATCAAATAAAAATTCAGTGTCAGAATTTGGTGTTTAGGGTTGATTGGTGTATGTAGGAAAATACAGTATGCAGAAAGTGAATGGAGCACTGTAGCTCTTCATTTCTGTCTGGAGTTGTCAGTACAATGTAAACAGAGCATTTCTAATGATATCCTCAAATTAACTGATCCTAAGTCACTGAGCCAGGAGTGGGGGAAACTAGACTAGACTTCTACAGGTTTGGCAGTCACTAACTCCTTACAGGCTGCCATAGATGCGCTTGATTACATCAGCCTCTTCCTTGTCCAGGATGCCCTTGTCCACATAAGCATCAGCTTGCTGATCAATGAAATCTCTCAGCTTTGAAAGATCATAGTCTGAAAAATAAGAATTCATTTGCACAATGAGTCATTGCCATTATACTGCTTCACCTAAGAAACAATGTCACTGTGAAGCTCATCCAACCAATGCACTTTATCAAACATGAAGAGAATTCTAAGTGCAACCTGTGAAAACATTAAAAACCCCAAAACAGCTGCACAAAGTCTTTTTACACACCAGGGTGCTTTTATTATCCAAGAGGAATAATCATCTCTTGCTCTTGACTGATTGCTGTCAAATGCTAAAGCAAGAATATTTTCTGCTCCAGAGATTTGATGTTCTAGTCTGCACAGCAGAGCTGTTGTGCCCTATTATTTTCAGAACTGTCATGGTATCAAAAGGAAGTATTAAATGAACTATTTCCTATTAAAATCCTAGTAAAATTCCCACTTACTACAAAAACTGTAGTGGAAATTTATGAAAGCAACTCCCTGAAAATAGACCAAAATAATATAATTATATACCTTGCTACAGAACATAATATTCTGGTTTGAAAAATACTGCAGTGAGCAGCATTTGTGACATTGTTAGTGTCAGTTTTTGACAACCTTCCTCTGTCAACCAGCAACAGAGTCCTGAAAGATCCTTCCTCCTTTTCCAGTAGCAGAGTGCATCTATGCAGCCTGATTCACACCATATGCATTAAATAGACTTTTCCTATGCTGGAAAACATCACTATTTTCCATGAAATAATTCTACTGCACATAAAAACGTAATCTCTTGTGTAGTCGTGACTCTGGCAACAGATTCAGTATATTCACACATAAACACAATAAAATTTCAGTTATGTGATTTGCTGCATAAATGTAAAGCTTAATTTGTTAGAATCCAAAGAAGAACATCAATGTTTTTAGCGTTCAGGCTGAGTTAAATGATTAGTGTCTTTCACAAGAATGAATACATTCTGAATTTTTCAGTATAAATTACTTATTCCACAGACAGAGCCTTCAGAATACGTTAGAACTGATCTTGCAATGTCCAGTGTATAACATCACACAGCAATATGGGGAAGAACCTTCTTTCAAACTGTGCATTCTTAATAAAATAGACAATAATGAATTTGTGGGTTTTTAGGGTTCAAAAATTGACCAAAATGGGATAGAAATAGAAAGATATTAAGATGCAAATTGATGCTTGCAATCATTTTTATAACAGTATAAGGCAATTTCAAATGAATAATACAGAAAATGGATATTCAACGCTCCCCACTCCTGCAGGGGTGTCCTCTCCATATCTGAGTTAGCAGAATTTTGCCATTTGCTGTAGTGAGGCCAGGATCTCTTGTCTGGTCTGTTACTGTCATTAAGAGAATGTAAACTGCTTGTCTCTCCATTCAGTGTGAGTAACAGGGACAAATAGTACTGAGCAATTTCGTAATCAAGATGTGAGGTTTCATTCATGTTGACAGAATGAGGGTCTCCAGTGAAAGATACCAAGGAATGGAAATGAATGAAGAACAAATACTAAATTTAATAGTTTAATTAACTAATTTAATATCCACATTTTTCACATTAAAATCTCTGTGCTTATTTTATTTCTAGAATACTATTTTTAACTCTAAGATTATTATGTGGAGATGTGAAGGTTTAATTACTAAACATTCTGTATGGGATTACAACCATTATGATATTATCCAATTCAGGCTAATTTTTATATCTCACAGCAATTTAAATTGTTTTTTTTCTAGAAATTGATAACTGCCAATTTCCAATACTTATTTAGAATCTGTTGTAATTAGAAAAATCAGCTTTGGGTTTATATTCACTGCAACAGCTGCAGCATTACATGGAGCTGTGAAACAGCTACAGTAAATGAAGTGAGCTCTTATTTGCATATTCAGATCAAGCCATTTGCAGTCGAAATTAATGATAGGATTTACTTTCATTTCTAAATGGCTGCTGTTAGTGTTACGAAGCTCTGAACTACGTAAGTATTTGTTGAACAACCCACACATGCTCTCTGCATGTATCAGTTCAATGCTCATATCTGGGAGATAGGAAGGACAGGCCCATGGAGCCTGCGGATTGTAAGCAGGCAGAACAAACTTTGGACACAAAAGGCAATCAGCCCAAAATCCAGGCTTTTGACGTGTTCATCTTTAAGTCATCCCAGCCACTCAAGCTTACTAGCCTCCTTAATAGGCAACTGATGCTTTTAAACTGCAGAAATGCAACCAACATCTCCAGGGTTATTAGTCATTGAATGAATAATAATATCTACTGAAATTCATATGAAGTTAAGGACCCACAAACATTTGCCTGAAGAAAACCTAAACTTCTTCAAGGATATTCGATGAGGAAACCAATCCATGAGTAGGGCTGGAAAAGTCTGGCCATTTTAATACATTAATTACGTTGAGAATGGCTTTTCTGCCAGCTCCCAGGTGCCAGCTGGAAGTGCAGAAATGACTGATGAGCACACCAGCATCACCTAATCTGCACTGAAGAAACACCGCAATGCATTCATGGTTAGATAAGCTTACCCTGACTGCACTTCTTTAACATCATCCCAGGGGAACTGAATTAGCATTTTACAAAAATAAAGAGTATGAAAAGGCACAATAAAATGATGTATCAGAAGAGTAAGAAGACTATTCTAATTTTGTCATAACTTACACTCACTTTAAGGCCTATTTCCATTGCCAGAGGACAATAAAGATATTTTACTGCAAATGAAAATCCATCTACACAGAAATGTATATCTTAATGCATTCACAGGCAGATAAAATGCTATTGATCTGCAGTCACAGCCATTTTCAGACTGCAGCAGTGCAGAAGAAAGACTACCACAAAGAGGAGCGAGGGGCTGCCCAGGCAGTATGTGTGATACAGGGATATAATCACACATGACAGAGATCTAATTACTATAATGAGTACATTGCTAAACAGAACCATTAATTAGACTTGGCAGGAAAACTCTCACGCAAATATGCAGGCCTGCTGCTGACTGCCATCACTGCCATTGTGTGGAAACCATTGAGAGAAGGGAATTTTTTTTATAGTCTTTCCTATTACGTTTCTGTACAGAAAAATGAATGTGTTGGGCTGCAGGCATGCTCTCATCTCTGAAATGTAATTCATACACACTTCAGCTCACAGAGATGATAGATAGATTACCCAGGGCTAATCTCATCTCAGATCACCCTCTGCTTGGCTGGTGCGAGAAGGATCCTTCTCGCCAGGCGCCAGTCATAGCCCAGGGATGGATCCTCTGGCTAGGAACCTTCACTTCCAGAGTGGGTGATGGCAGAACACACAGCCATGGCAGAGAATAGGGATAGGAGGCTGGTTTTAAGTAAGAACTCGAGGGAAGAAATGGTATGGATAAATAAAGATCTGTGAAAAATAAACGAGAAATCCTGCTGCTGTTCCGTCCCTGCCGCCAGCTCTCCCACAGCCTTGCCTCTGAGGAAGAGGCAAATGGTTGGACAGCTGGTGAGCAAACCCTGTGCAGCTGCTTCAGTCACTGCTCTCTTCTACACAGCTTTGCATGTAAGAGCTACAAGTCATTCAAGTTGATTTGGGCCACAATCCAATGTATTACAGGGCTACTGACATAAGTTTGTATCTCAGCTGCTCCTGGTTATGAAACAAGACTCGCTGCTATTGGCGCAGGCGTGCCAGCCAGAGGCACCGAGCCTCTCCAGACACATCCAGACATTTCAAATGCATCTCTCTCACCTACAGAGCCATAACTAAACATGATGAGCTCAGAAATGAAGCACTAGGCAAAGCTGACACAGCTACCTGGTGACAGGCAGACCACCGTGACGGTGTGGACAGCCCATGACTAACTCCATGCTGGTCAGTCTCTGGGGGTTTTGTGGCCAGTGGCCATTCGACCCAGTTTACATTAATCTACTTTAATTCACTATTTATGTTCAGTGGCTTAATTTTTACATGACCTGTATTATTTAACTCTAACCCCACTAATGATCACTATAATCTAGATAAGCACAGTTTCAGATTACTATTATTCAAGTTATAACACAATGTTAAGTTATACAACACAATATAAACTACTTGCTTTTTAATGCATATGGTGCCCACCCCAATGTCAAGGCCTTTTACTTCATACCTTCTTTGTTACCTTGTTTATTGTGTTTTTTCAGCCATTCTATGTTCTTCCTGATTGCTTCCAAATATGCCTCAGATTTCCCTGGAGGAAAGGATGAGAGAGAAATCAGGCACTTACATCAATGATTGATGCAGCCTGCTTAACTGGGTGAAGTTGGGCACAGCAAAGGCAGATTAATACTATTCTTAGTTTCTGTTTAAAACCTGAGTCCTGTCAAACTTAGTCAGGCAAAATTCCCACAGATGGCTAGCAGGTTTTGCCTGTGCAAGATTAGTCATACACAAACTTAGGATCATGGCTTTTTTTGATCTTTATACATAACTTTGGTGGTATCCACAGAAACTGCATATGTGGATTAAAAACAACATATAGCTTTTTGATCATCATAATTGTTCAGCAAAGAAGAAGCTGTTGAGATCGCAAGGGATGACTTAATTAGGACTGAGCTTTCAGTATCAAAACTCCATATAGTAGTACTAGCAGCATAGAGCAAACCTAAAATTGTGGTATTTTGCAAAGACAACTTGAAATATAGTTACTATATTTACTGAGAAAAAGGATGCATTAAAATTACCATGATAACTCCTTGTTATGGCTGAAATTTTAAAGTGACGGCTATTTTTGGACCAGAAAGCACACAGGACAGAATTAGTTCAAGGATTACCTAATAAGGCCCCTAAGGAAATATTCCAGCTAATGGATTTTGAATTCTTAACTTGGCTGGAGCTTTATTGATGTAATGTTCTTACATTTGTCAGGGATAGAAACCTAGTGTAGATTAGTGTGTAGAACGTTACTACTGCCAAATGTGCATGTCTGCTCCTGTTTGTCAGTGGATACAGCACTAGATATACCCTCATTTTCAAGCTGGGATGGCAGTAACTTTATAGTAAGTTACCCTGTGAAAGAGCAAGGGCATTGTGTGATGAGACAAAGAACTAAATACTGATCCAATTTAAATTTCTAAAAAGCTATTGGGCTGAAGATAAAGGAAAATAACCTGAACCAAACTGAAAGGACAGATCTTCAAGAGATGAGCAAAATGTGTTATTTATCACTTCCCACGGGTATTTAGATAACTTTTCTTTACTGTGAAATCAGACAGCCATCTTGAGCTATTCTACTCTTCCATGTTCAAATAAATCACCTGCTGGAAAAAATGCCACTTTCCACCTGTGAGTGGCTGCAGTGCCCACAGGGCTGAACCAGGTGACTGATGGTCAGCAATCTACTGCAGTCCTGATTCCTGCGACTCATTACTGAGCAGGCTGAGTGAAAACACTGCATTCCAAAGAGTATGAGCATCAGGCAGCACTGGTGCACAAGAAGCAATTTTGTTTAACCAACTGATTACAAAACATAGGTACTTATGCTGGACCCTTAGCAATAACAACTCACTGAAAGGTTTCTGCACCAACCCTTCAAGAGTTCAGCACAATAAGGAGGCACAAGGTCCCCTGCAGATTTGTTTTGAGATAGAGTAGCTGATTTGTACCCAGGTGACTTCAGCCAGCACAGTCTAATTTAGCATGTGGCTTTATTTGTCATGCTGAGGCATGACAAAAATAACTGTACTACTGTGCTATGTTTGCTTAGGGAGACACTAACTTACTGTAATGTTTTCCAAGATACGTAAAAAAGGTTAATTACTGATAACCTTTAATCTCTGGCAGTGGGAAATGTAAACTGTGTCACTGCAGAACTCTTCACTGCCTTTCAGTATCAGCTTGTCCTAACATAAACTATAGAAATCAATGGGCTCGCTCAGATTATTGAATATTCTGGCCATCCGATTTCACTGAAAAGCTACAGATGCAAAGAAGCAAAGTCTCTCTGCACTACTGTGGCAAACTGCATTCCATACTGTTCTCAAAAGGGGCTATGAATTCTGTGAAAGACTGCTCAGCAAGCGATATAGTGTCGTATGTTTAAAACCTGGCAGGTGAGCACACTTCTGAACCAAGCTGTCGTGTGCTGACTCCCAGTGACTACAGACTGAAGATATTTATGCTAACACAATGGAAAATCAATACCAAAGAGAGGAAAAGACTCCAATCACTTGGAGCACACATAGTAGTCAATGGCTATTCTGTACCTCTGGATTCTTCACTGTTTCCTGCTGCATTTTGTCCTTGTCCTTCATTTTTTGTAGAATCCTTTGAAACTTCATATTCCTTTTCCATTTTAGCTGCTTCTTCCTTTGTACTGTCTGCTTCTTCACTACTCTTGTCTAAAGAAATAACAAGAGCAAACAATTTGTATCAAAGGTACCAAGAGCATTTCTCAATCACATCAATACAACCTTTGGCAAGTAAAGCATTTTGGCTGATGGTTGAGGAAGAGCCTCATTGGATCCTGTCTCAAAGCGGTTTCTAAAGGTCATCTCTACTCCAGACCTCTGCAAAGAGGAGTGCCCGTGTCTGCTCTTACAAACCGTAGCTGAATACAGGTGACTGCAATGCAAAGGCACATTCCTTTGTGCATAGAAAAATTATATGAAAATTGCATTTGCTACATCCAAATTTGACAAATAATGATACTTCATTATTATTTAAGTATTGAAAAGCACTGATACAGCTTGCCTTTGTATATGTGTAACGTCTGGACTCCAGTGAAGAAAAAAGACTGAATATACTTCTCAAAGACTGGACAATTAAGTGAAAACTTCTCCCTTGTTGTGTGTTTAGACAACCAAGATGTGGCTACAGGTCCTTGAGGGACTGTGGCTTTAAGAAGCAGTCTGGCTGCTAAAGCAATTAGTATACTTTTAACTGAATAGGTTAAAAAAATGTGTTATTTCAGGAGAGAAAATTGTGGAGTAGGTACCTGCTGTTAGTTTTGTCCTGGTTTTAGTGGAAGGGTTCTCGAGCTTCTTCTTTGTCTGCTCAGCTATCATTGTATCTAAGTTTTCTGGAAATCAAGGCAAAACAAAACCAAACCCCAGTTATGCTTCAATGGATAAGATACAGAATCTATACTGTATTCTCCCCAACACCAGTCTGAATAGTAAGGAGAAATCTAAAAGAACAGTCTTCATCCTTGCCTCTGAAGAATTAGTGCAGAGCCAATGCTAAAAGAATAAACAAATAGCTATATGGAATATTGCTCAATCTTATTTTAAAAAATTAACAACTGAATCATGACAATAAGCGTACCAAACAGAGCCAACATACATAGAGACAGTAAAAATGTACATCTATATTCCATATTTCAGTCACGTATGTCACAAAGTACAGATAACTATCTGTAGCAATTTATTCTGATGAAAGCAGTGAAAGGCTTTAATTAACTTCACAAAGAATACAAGACTATGAAATATGTGCTTCATTTTGGTGGGAAAACACTACCCCAAACTGCCTATGTGTCTGGATTTTATATGGCTTCATTAGAAAAGAAGTCTTGAAAAACGTTTAAAATTATATTTAGATGAAATAAACTTGCAAATTGAAGAGATTAAAACAAATACTTTCTAAAGTGGCTGAAGTCAAGCATTTACCTGAAAACCAACTAGACAGCTGTGGCCATGTATACAGCTCTAGAAGACTAGAAAATTTATTTCTATGCAAATTTCAGGACTGAATTAATCTAATTTGAAAGTAAAAGCACCTCTTCATAAAGATGGATGTTTCAGATATAAACACTGTATGCTTATGTAGGAAAAAAAGTCCTTTTGATACCACACTTGGTAGATGTTCAAAATATAGATCACCATACAATCTGCCATATTTCCTCAGTCATATTATGGACATGGTGTAGAATTTTCCTTCCCTTGATCAGCTTTTTAAAGATTCAGTTAAATATTGATACAAAATTTCATACATATTATCTAGTTGGAGGATATTTTTGAGAGACTTAGTTCTGAAATTTGTCAAAATTCCTTTTATATAAACAGCTGAAATATTCAGTATGCAATGTGGGAACTGTGGCAGAATAGATATAATAAGGCTAATAATATTTTAAATCCTATTTCCTGTATAAGGCCAGTAGTTTATCCATCAGCTGGGAGAATTTTTTTCCATCAGAAAAATACTCAGCACTGAAACCTAAGGAGTAGATTTTTAGCAAGCATATTTCTCTCCGTGGCTGATCGCCATAGGCAATTGTGCCTCCCATCTGATAAGGAATCACAGAATCCTGTCTGCCTGCATCCTCTATATTTTGTTATTTACATAAAATTAAAATGTAAGCAGCATTTGTTGGCACTCTGCCTGATTGCACCCTCTCAATTCTAGATCACATCATGGGTTTTTGTGAATATTTTCATTTGGTACATATCCCTTTAATGTGATTTCTGACCTTGCCCCATATGCCCTAAACAGAACAGGTCAGGGCTGTGTTACAAGCTGGATCAGACATCCTGGTGAAATAAAAAACAACCTAGAATTAGAGTGGTAGTACTGATGCCTCACTAATCACTTGATCCAAAGCTTATTGAAAGGACTGTAAACATTCCTTTCAGCTGATCTTAAGATTCTATTTTTTATCCTAAATCAGTACCATACTAGTATTTCAACAGGAATATAAGGATTTCTCTGTTGCAAGAGGCACAGTTTTCAGGATAAGATTACACTGTTAAGAACTTAAAAACCCTTTGTAAACTCAAGTGAATAGATTATTCTCCTTCACCAATTCATGCAAATACAAAAATGTCACTGATTTTGGAGCTTAATCCAGCATATTCTATTAAATTAGGCCTAATTTTAAGTCTAAACATAGTATTTTAAAAATAAAAGTATTAAAAATTTTAAAATATCACACATACGTAAGTGCATTGATTCATAAGTGCCTTTCATGTTCTTCCTTAAAAGTGTCTGCATTTAGGCAGTAAGTTTCTATTAGCAAGCTAGCAAAAAGACTCCACCACAAGACAGATTTATAACCTGCCAAAACACGTTTAGATTTAAATGTCTGCATACTCATATTTCCAAAAGTTTTTGTTCTGTTGATAGATTGTCGTGTTTAGAAGTTGTACACATATCCACACACAGCATGTGCTACTGAAGGCAATGAGATTTATACTCCATTATTTATTCACTTCTATAAATAGCATCAGGAATTGCAGTTTCTCTGAGTCCCTTGATTTGGGTAACAATTCCATGTGAGTTCCCTGTCACTCCTTTGTGAGTACAGAACTGCTTTCCAGCCCCAGGAAGTGTAGTAAGGCAATGCTGACCACTAAAGACCTGAGCTCTGCCACTAAAGCCAGACTAAATACGAGAACCACTGTGTTCCATTTCCAAAGCTTTGTTTTGTCCGTAAGGATATGGACAAACTTACAAGACAGGCCTTTGACCAAGCACTGCATTTTACAGGAGCAGTGCTGAAGTTACCTTGCCAGCTGGATGGCACATCAACATGGATCCGAACATTTATAATTAGCCGTATTTCCTGAGTGACAGAGTCCACGTTTGTGGGGCTTTTCTGGTGTGCCTGCATATGCACCTCTAGAGAGAATATTACCAGATAATCCCAGTTCTTCCTGAACAGGATTTATTGTCCTTGCTCCGCTTCAAAATTAATGCTTTAACAGCTGGTGTTGTTTCAAAACACGTTTGCAGCTGCCGTGTGTGGCTGGGCCAGGGCTGAACGGTGCTCGCTGAGTTCCACCGCTGGAGCGAGGAGTGAGTCACCTCCTGGAGCGCCGCGCCCGGCCGGCAGCTCCGCGCCCGCGTGTCCTGCCGCAGCAGCGCTAACAGCGATTGATTACTGTGCCCGTGTCGGTTCCTTAGCAACCTCATTCGCACAGAGGAAGAGTTTAGAAAGGTACTGACCTTTCCACTGAGCTGGCCACTTATTTGAAATGGCACTAATTAAACCAACAGAACAATAACTACTGAGCTAATGGAAGTGACCTGCGTCGGTAAATAGGTCAGTGCCCTGGCGGCAGCTTTCCGCAGAGGAGGATAATCTCATCATCCTCCCAGACACCCGGAGTCACAAGAGTTGGCTTCTGCTTGCCTCACTTTCTAACCTGCTCTTTGATCTGGCATGACTCACTGAAGCACTCATGCTGCAGGAGGGCTTCTGTTTTGAAATAGGCATTCTGAGACATCCCAAGCCCAGTTCCTACACACTGACAGATCCTCTTAGTTCCACCTGAAAATGCAAATCCCAACACTTTTGAAACTCTTAAGTCCTTCAAGTTGGGCATCCAAAAATCTGAACTGCATAAAACCAGAATGTTTATCTTTACTGTGGGAGAATGCACTATGGGAACACCCTCTACATGCATGGAAAAAGATACTACATGAATAACTATTACAAATTAAATTACTTTGTTCTTATTAGAGAGGCAGAAACGAACGGATCCATCTCAGTATTTAATGGAATTGGTAATAGAAGCCTGAAATGGACCTTTCTCAATAGACAGATTCACAGTGTTTTCCAGACTCTTGCAAATTTTCCTGCAAAGAGTTTTTCCTTCTGCATAATTGTCTTGTACCCAGGAGACAGTTTCACATTCTATCCTCATCAAATTGACTGAAGCTGAGATTCTGTGTCATTAAACTTCCACAGAAAGGCCTGCTTTGCTGTTTTGTTTTCATACAGCATAAAAAGACTGTGTTTATTAAAGGAAAAAGGGGATCATCAAGGTACCTGAGATCACTTTTAATGCCTGCTAAAAGATTAGTTTACTTAATGAGTTCATATGCTCCAACTGCTTCAGCTGGAAAGCTTTGTGCTGACGACTGCTTGTGTGAGATGCACCTATTCCAGGCATTAAAAGACACCATTCTCCCAGGGCTTTTGTGTCTCCTGCAGTAAATGATCCTTAAGAGTTTGCAAGGCTGTTTTCCATCTGTGAAAAATCTCTGGACATCTCAGCATTTGCTTGGGACTATTCTGTGGGAAGAGCGTATCTGATTAATTATTTGGACAAGTGCATGTCCAAGAACTGTCAATATCTGCTGGATTTTCCCCAATGTAGCCAAAAGCAGAGTTTGACCTTTGGTCAGCTATATATGTATCAAGCATATGTCACATAAACTGCTAAAACTGGGACGAAGATGAGAAATCCCTCCACTGTGGAATTACAGATGGGTCTCAGCCTTGCAAATCTTCTGCTCCTCTCTAACTCCCTGCCTTACATGTCAAGATATGGAATTTGCTTTCTGAATCTTCCCGTTCGACTGATTTGTAGTGATGTGTGTCTGAAGCCTAGTGTGGCTATGAGGCCTGACATGTCAGGTGACAAATCCCAGGTCATGGCATCACTTGTAAAGGGATTAGAGGCGAGATGGTCAGAGTGATGAGAAATTAAGACAGCAGCAGTATCACCTGGCAATCAGGTTAAAAGCAACTCCAAAAGTAAAACACAATTAAATAGATGTGCCTTTAGGTGGACATAGCCCTGACCAAGTCTCTTTTATTACCCTTATTAAATTCCCTACAGGCTATTTCTCAGATTTATCCTTTTAATATTCTACAGCCATTTCCTTTGCCTTGCTCCAGTTCTCTTAGAGCTGTGTGGTGCAGTCTTTTGCTAGTCCTTTCCCATCCTGGAGCTGCTCCATGGCCTGTGCACACATTTTATGTGTTTTCACAGCATGCCCTTCACAAGCATCATGGTTTGGGACTGAGCTGCCTCTCCTGTAGGAGTGGGATAGAGCTCAGTTTTGAATGTTCAGTGACACCTTCTTTACCCCACGCCCACACAATCATCTCAAATCACAACTTATGGTCTCAGTGCTCAACTGTCAACAGAGAGACACTGAATTCAGAAAGTAGGAGGGGTTATGGAGCTATTAAATACAGTGAGAAAAAATAAAAGCATTGCCCTCCTTTAGAAACACAAACCACATGGTAGGATGCAAAAACCTAGATTTTCAGGAGCCAAGTAATGTATTTGTCAAATAATACACTATAAGAAGATGAAGATTTCCATCCAGTTGGAAAAGCACAGAGGATGCAGTGAAGGGAAATGGAAGAAGAGGCAATACATTTGGAAGAAAAAACTGCAAATTTAAACAGTAGCTAGTGATAAGCAAAGGAATGAACTGTAAAGTATTTGTTTGGATTCTCAAGCACATGATTTGATAGTCATGTAATGTGGTGGGAAAAGCAATTAGTGATACTAAAACTACTGGATTTCTCCCAAAATATATCTGAGAAGATTTAGATCCTGTGGATACTGAAAATACTATGCCTTCACACACACTGTCACCCGCAGGTGATGCCCAGTTTCCTGTGGTGTGCAGCGGTCCTGGTTCTCCAGAACTGTGAGGTCATCTGTCACAGACTTTTCACACCATAGCCACCCATTTGTTTTTCTATGCAGTGAGAGTCTGCATGGGGAAAACAGGAGATAAGATCTAAGTAGTGGGGGAAAAAACCACATTCATGTATTTGTGCAAATGCAGAAGTAGCAGGAGACAGACATGGAGGAGGCTAAGGAAAGAAAAATTATAAAGGTGCAGTGGGATCTGCAATCAATACACTTCCTAGATTCCAGTCTTGCCTGGGATCTTTGCACACTCTCTGTCCCCACATCCTCTTATCTTACCTTCATTCTAATTCATCTTGGGTTTAACTATTTGCATATACTTTACATAATCACTGCTGCTCCTCAATATTCACCCCACTCTCACCATCTGAGGTGTCTCTGATTTCTACTTTTCAGATACAGTACAGTATACTGGCATCTGTGTGACCTTAGTTCATCGGATACAAAATAAATAGCAGAGAAAAGAGCTGCCTGAAATTAAGTAACTCCCACTTGGCAGCTGTATGCATCATTCATATGATAAATATGGGGTAAGGAAAATCACCAAAAGGAAAATTCAGATAGGGAAAAAAATTTGTTAAATATTTTAATGTTTATGAAGAAAATCTACAGTGGCAACAAAGAGACCTTCAGAAAAAAAGATTTTAAAAAAGAAAAAGATGGTATTATGCATGAATGGCTCCCTGTATGAAATACTGTCAGTGCCCTTCATCACCCAGGTCAAAATGAACAAAAGGTCCACATGACACTGTCCATATTCCACTTGCAGCCTCTGGCACTGCTTTAGCCACACCTTCCCTCACCCCTCTGAAACCACAGTCTGCATCAGGGAGCATCAGTTTATGGTCACAGCGAGGAGAGGAAAGATGATGCCAATGGGGGCTGTGATCCGCACTTTGCCTCACACTCTTGGCTCTCTGCCTGTTCTTGGCTAACTAAACAAATATCAGGATCAGATCTCCAGCCTGCAGCATCTGTGCTGATGAGAATTGCAGGCATTAGTCACATTATTCAAACAAGCTGTCCTCTCCCAAGAAAAGGTCAGATTGCGTCTGCTGTGCACGGGCCTACAATGGGGAAATCACAGAGCTTTGCCTTCATCAGAAGTGGAGCTGTGGAGGAACCAAGACTGAATATGAAAGGCACAACAGCTATTTCATATTCCTTAGCGTGGAGAGACAGGGACATGTCAAAAATCAGCATAGGAGACTTTCTGCCTCTTCCCTTTCTCCCGACTTTTTCCGTGCAGCCTCAGTCTGCCTAGAAGATGGTATTGCAGTAAAACAACGTCCCAACAGTTCCTTAGGAAAGGACCAAACTATGAGAGTTTGTATTGCTCAGCAATAGCTCCCAATGAACCATCCATCTCCTATTGCTTGTGTGTCCTGCAGCTTGGTGTTCTTTCCTGTTGTCCGTGAAGAACAAACGATATGGGGGTGGCAAAGGTAAACAGAGACATCTGTTCATGCCCATTTCTAACTAACACCATCTCCTACTCAGTCATGGGGGACAGTGTGGATTCTGACAGTGAGTCAGAGCCAAAGGGAGGAGGTGTGAGAGATGGCTTTGGTTTGGTCTATGGAGGAAGGCAGCTGTGACTCAAACACTGCACACTGATCAGCTGGAATAATTTCTCTATTTCCCTCCTAAATAAAGGGGGGTTTGCTCCCCAACAGTCTGCTGTGGGCTGTGTGTTCTACACTGTGGCTCCAGTAGTCTAAATGCTTTACTACATGGAGGTAAAAAGCAGGATCCCCTTCAGAGAGAGCAAAGCTACAGTGTTCTTAAACTTAATTTTCTTCCCAGTCCTTTGCCCCTTTCTTTTCCCCAGCTGTGGAAGATACAGAAAGCCTTTAGAAACGGAAAACAAAATGACCATCCTCAATTATAAGATGCAATAAAATATGCATTCTATGTAGTATCATGGTGGAGATTCTACATATCTGTGAGATAGAGAAGTACTGATGGCAAAAGTTTGTGCTACATGTGCTAGTCAATAAATGAGAACTCCACACACAACTACAATGTGCACATAACTAATTTGCTTTTTTAGGGTAATAGTTTATTGGGTAACATATCTTTCACTTGGTTGGGTTAGCAATGGATAAATTTGCTACAAATCTACTCTTGTAAGCAGCACACAGCAGGAGGATAAAATTAATCTACTGTGTAAAAAGAATTCATATATACACACTGGTGCCTCTTAAGAATTTGTCTGTCATCTCTGAAAGCTCTATTTTTTAATGGTCCCAAGCCTCTAATTGCAAATATTTCCTAGAATGGTTCTAAAAATCACTCATTATTTTGGTCTTATTAGTGGGAGATGAATTACAAATGTATCTGAACAAACTGGCAGAAACCATTTGTTCCTATTTCTAAGCTGACAACAATATTATTAAAATAAATCTATTACAAAACTATAGTTTACTTTACATCATTACAATAAATGGAGCTTTTACCAAGATGACAGTGGACTGATATGCTTTCATTTTAAAACTAGCTAGATACCTGGCATATTCAGGAAAAATCACTTGTCATACAAAAAATTCTTTGTGTGGTGTAGATGAAGCTTTTCCTTAATATTTATCTGGTCTGTGATAGATGGCTTTGGTGGAAAAGCTATCAGAGTGAATCTCCACTATCATGTTACTCAACAGACAGAAGGAAAACGAAGAAAAGTGTAATATTACTCACAAACTAATATTTAAACAGTACAAGTATTTGTGCAATGCAAGGCTTGTTCTGCTCTGCTGAAATCAAAGTGAGTTTTGCTACTGGCTCAAACAGTTCTTTTTCTCTTGAAGCACTCAGCACTGTGAAGGATATTGTCCTTTCAGTTGTACATGGAGTATCAGCTATTTATGCATCAGTATCAGCTATTTATGCATCAGTATCAGCTATTTGTGCAATATAAATGTTATGAATGCCATGAATAATGAAATATTTTATGCTAAATCAGTCATAACTTATCTGAAAGCCTCTTGCTGCTTTCCGCTGGTCACTCTGTGGAAGTGTTCCAACACTTCCATTCCCCTCTGTCACTGCACCCTTGCCAACAGCAACATCATTTCAGTAACTGTCCAAAGTCCTTCCCAAAACTCAGCCTGTTCAGGGGTAGCAGCCTGTGCCTCTGGCAGGCAAGCAAGGGGAGTTCAGCTGTTTGAGCAGCATTTGCTGGATGCTGCCAACAAACCCAAAGGTGGATGAGTTGATACCACAGTTGGATCTAATTCACAAGCCACCTGTGTTCCTGAGATCCTTCGTCAGAATTTATTACCTTATGTTTTCTGTACTAACAATGTTTGTCCATTCTTTAATTACAAAAATGATTTTAAAGCAGCTTTCAATCTTCAGAGGGCAGATGCCCTTTCTAGAAAGATTTCTGAAAGCCTTTGAACAGGCTAGAAACATGAGGCTCTCACTCCACAGGAGAATTTGCTCCCTATAGCAGCATTCATAGCTAAGAAGGTAAAGAGTGATAGAAGATGGTGGCATTTTGCCACAGCAGGATAATTATGAAATAAAATGGATCTCAGCTGAACACACATTTTCTATCACTTTGTTACAGGCTCTCTTTAATGCTTCCAGAGTTATACTTTCTGAACACACACTGTAAAAGGTAGGCATTGCTTTTTCTCCTCTTTCAAATATATGAATATGTTAGTTTGGGCTTTCTGTATTCTGTTACAGATTACATTTAGCATATGGAAAGCTTTTAAATATGTATTACATAATATTGAATATATGTACTAAAAAATAAACTTACTCCTTGTGTTTCCATGTATGTGCATCTGTGTTTTTCTTGCACCACCCTGCAGCTCGACCCTTTGTAACTTAAAGCTACACCTAATAACATCAGTCACTGCTGCAGCAAAATACTTTCCCCTAGAGTAAGATAAAATGATGATGACATAATGCTGTGGTTTCCAAATCCCAAGCCAGCTGTTACTGGTATATGCATTCAAATTCACTGGCTCTGCACCCTTGTGACAGGCAAAAAAAGCTGCACCTTGTGACTTGATTCAGTAAATGATTTATTATTTTGAATGTATAATTCAGAGGCATAGCTTACGCATGGCTTCAGTCACAGAGTGGGGAAAATTAATTTAGGCAGTTTCCTACTGTAATAAAATGGAGGGAGGATGTAATCCATCTGCACAGACCCAGTAGGTATTTTCCACCAACTAGCACAGAATCTGCTCGCTGATTTTGGACTGAGGAAACAACAAAGAGCTGCCAATTTTTTTACACTGATTCTTCCCTCTGACAGATATTCATACTAATTCCTTTATCTGCCATAAGTAAGCACATCTGGGTATCAATCCCTTAATCCAAAGTGCACCAAGATACCCAGTACTGATCCAACTATTACCAACTATAGAACTTTCAAATGAATAAGAGTGGCAATAAAACTGTTGCCATGCTTAAGGATACTGCAAGAAGCTAACATGCTCCTGTGGATGCTCTTCTTCAGTATTTGAGAGTATTAGCTCAATAAATGAAGGTCAGCTCTAAAGCAATTTCTCAACAGCAAGTCTAAAAAAAGGAACACCACAGAAGCAACTTGAGAATCTATGAGAAAGCTTTTTCCACTACAGTAAGTTGCTTTGATGGAGCACAAAATCCATCTCTGCATAAATCACTCATTTGCAGAGTCTGGATGCATCAGTTGATAGTCTTACTTTAAATCCAGACTAAATCAGACCTCTGAAACTCTTAACCTAATCCTTGCCTTCTGTACTATGTCATCATGGCAATTTGTTTCCAGGGTTACAGTATCTATTTGCTCAAAGGAAAGCCAATGTGAACAACTGCCCGGAATTTTAGCAGGAAAAATGCATCCCTAGTGTAATTCCATTATCTGCGTGGTCTTGTATCAGGGATGAATTTAGCCTATTAAGTTTTGGCAATATCTGATCAAGCCATACTATTTTTATTTGTAGAATGACACTGAAACCACTGTGCTTAAAATCAACCATTTCTTTATCTGCATCTTTCTTTAATGTACTGGCAGAAAGAGAAACAAAGAACTCAACTGGGGCATAAGTTGTCCAAATATTCCAAAATTCAAGGAGACTTCTTACAGTAAATAAAGGGAGAGCCTTGGTCAGATATATCATGAATTCTTTAGAGAGGAGGTGCAATCATGCACTGAATGTGAGTCATGATTCACTGGATCTTTTGTAGCCAAGTAATTGATAATCAATTCATACAGTTACAGTTGCATCAATCATTCATGTATCTGCAATGTAGAAAGATCATTGCCAGTCCTCTCTCCATGACAGGTTGACTTATGAAGCTGAGAAATTGCCCTGATGCAAACAAAAACTTTTCAGACTAATCCAGACCAGGAATACTTCAGAAAAATGAAAGGGTTGTGTAGAGTTTGTACAGATGAGCCCTTCCTCTGTAGGTCAGCTGGTTTGACTAGACAGGCTGCCAACAGTGAATGGAAGAGAGTCTGTCCTAGCCAGGAAAGGTGTGTGAGACACAAACCAGGCCATTCCAAATTCCCTCTTCAGGAGATGGTAATGATTTTACAAAACCTACAAAGCCACAGACTCCAAAATGGATCCAGGAAAGAGCGCTTCAAAATCTACTCCTGTGCCAAGATGTAACACTCTTCATAGATGGGAAGGAGTTTTACTTGGTAGACAACCTTAGCATTAGGTCCCATCTATTCCAGCTACCTACAGTGACAGATTAAAGGAACTGAAGTGCTGGATTAATTTTCGGAAATGGGGGTACATAATCCACTTTAATAGAACAGAGAAAGCCCTAATTTTCCCCTGACATAAAGGCATTGAAATCACTTGTGCTTCACAGATGTGAAAGTGTAATAATACTCTAAATGCATATCTGATAAATTACCTTTCCTTCATTAGATGGAAATATTAAAGCAGTATGGAATTGAACATTGCTATAGGGAGTGATCAATCATTTAGAAGTGCAGCTTTAGCATTTTCAATGAACAAATCTGAAACAGGTTTCATAAGAGCAAGGAAGATGAGAAGATAATTATCACTGAAGAGGAAGAACACAGCATTAATAACACTTGTATAAAGTATGTACTCTCACCAAGATAGGAAACTCCTTCTTCTGGTGTGATTGTTCCGTATTTAACCATCATCTTCACAAAATCAATCAGGGTTTTCATGATAGTTATCAAGGTCTCTTTCTCTTTTGTCTCTGTCTCTGTTTGAGGAGATGAAGCAAAACTAGTCAGACTTCAGGCAACTTGAAAAAGCTGTTCTGCAAACTATGCTAACTTCATGCAAAAAGAATGACCTCTCATTAAAAGAGAAAATGGTGTGCTGGATTAGCAAAGAGAATTTACATATATGTTTCTTTTTAAACTGTTCCTGCAAAGTACAGCTGAATATACTTTAAAACATCAGGGTTTGGTTCTTTATAGCTTTTTTGTCCTGAAGGTGTGTATTATGGATGGCCACTGGTATTAATTCCATTTTACAGCTAAGAACACTAAGCACACAAAGATGGAGTGACGAAACAGTTCAAATTGATGGTCAGAGGGCAGATAGAGGTAGAATTTTCTACAGTCTCTGTCATTTTTTTTTTATTTGTTTGTGAACTATTTAGTAGATCAGCCTGGGTCTGTATGAAAAAGACATCCTTTCTCCTACAAGATCCATGGGTTCAATGACAAAAACATAAAGTGTCCCAAACAAGATTGCTACTGTGCACAAGCCCATGACTCACATACTGGGACAACATGACGTTACGTGGTTGGGAGGATCATGACTTCAGAATAGGAGACAAAAAAATTATTTTTTATAAAAATAATCAATTTTGCCCACACTTATCTGCTTCTTAGCTTTTCTTTCCCCACTGTGTTTACGTGCTGAACAATATTACTGCTATTTCTGCATCAGCAGTGTGAAACTCCTCCATCACACAGTCACACAAGCTCTCCCCACTCCCCAGGCTGTCACTGGAGGACCCAACAGAGCCAGGGGCACTGCCAGTCAGGGACAGTCAGAAACATACTCCCGACCTTGGCAGAGGGCCAGCCACCCTGGAGAGCTGCTGAACAGGCTTTTTATTGCAGCCTGCAATTTAACACACAGCTGTAGGATGCAACTGAATCTCTCTCCTCCAGCGTGATACAACCTGACAGGTGAACACTTACAGCAGGAGATGTGCTGCCAGTGGACCTGGTTCTATTTGCTTGATAACCTGTTTGTTAAACCCAACATGCCTTCCTGAATTGTGAGTAGAAAAAGGAGAAGAACTAGCATGCAAAATTACCATGGGAAAATTAAAAAGAACATGAAGAAGAATATAAAGTTTGTATATTGGACTTGTGCAAAATGTGCCCTCAGGTTTTTCATTTTAGCTCTCCACTCAGGCACTAATGAGGACCATTTGAAGCAATATTAAGGTTCCTGCAGGACAAGGGATCTACAAAATACCACCCTTCTCCCCATCCCCCCCAAAAGTTAGAGAGTGTGTGTGTCTGCCCAGAGTGGGGGTGTGTAGACGGTGTTGACACAGGGCTGTGGCAAGGAGCCACAACCTTGCCCAGAGTAACTGGAAGGCAGTGGTGTCCAGCACCGGAATAGGAAGAGACGTGCAGGGCTTTCACTGCAACAAACAGCAGCCCTGTGGTTTGTGGAAAGGCTGGGAGGCTCCAACTCATTTCCTGGTACCATCACTGTGAGGATTCTGCTGTGGCTTACTCGTATCTCTGTTGGCTTAGAAGACACGGGTGTTACTGGAAAGATCTCTGGAGAAAACTGTTTGCCAGTTTTTCATCATGTCCTTACGGGAATGAAAAGAATTCAGCACTCCTGAATCACACAGCAGAGGATGGGAAGGGCTGTCTAGGTCACACTCTGCAGTTTTGAGTGCTGTTCCTCCCCGTGTTTTGCCATCAAATCACTAATCAAATTTGTTTCTGCTATACATCTTACAGAACATTTTCAAAGCACACGGTCTCTTCCAACTAGGGAAGTTGTGAGGAAGAGAAAAGAGCAGGAAAAAACAGAAAGTCTTAATTTTTTAAGGTTTTTCCTAAACATTTCTGTAAACACATAACTAACTCACCTGAATTAAGACTTTTTAATAATGCGTAAAAATTGGGAAAATATTGGAGGTCTTCAAAATTATCTTCAGAAGGCAGCTCATTTCTTCTTTCCAACACATTAGATGATGACCACGTGTTATCCAGTGTATCATCAACCTCTCCATTAATGAAACTATCCTGATCAGATTTGTTTGGTGTCTCCACATAAGACATAATAAAAAAAAAGAAACTATAAGCACATTGCTTTTGGTGATAGGGTTAATAGAGAAAAAATTTCTATCACAACCTCATACCAACACTGTTTTAATTGCAAGGTGAAGACTATACTATTTTTTCAATGTTATTTCAATTGACATCTGGCTTAAACTTTAAAGTAACTCATGATTCTTTTTTCTATTGAACAGAATTTCTTTAAGAACACCTCTTGTTTCCAGATGGAACTAACTATTCCCTAAAGAAAGCAGTACTAGTACCATTTGACAAGTGAGACAAGATTATTAGCTAAGAAATTACCATTCTTTCCTGTTGCTTTTCTTTTGTATCACTGTCAGCTCTGCTTGCAGGGTAATCAAAATCTTCAGACTCCTTCTCACGATCCTTTGCTTCATTTGCAATTAGCTGTTGTAAAACCTCTGCCACTTCATCTTCCAGGGTATAGGCCTGACTCTCTGTGATCTGTTAAAATATTTGTGCAAAGGACTTATAGGATACTGTGCTTTTCCTAGATCACACACCAGTATGAAACCTGATATCAGTATGATATAGGTTGCTGTAAATATGTTTGCTTCAAAGCTGAGCACAGCCAAATTAGGTGTAATACCTGCGTGTGTGCACACATGTATACATATAGACATGTAAACATGTCTACATTTGTAACACACATCTAGACATACCCATAGAAATACACACCAAATACGTGTGTATACATAAACTCCATTCACACTGACACATACAGCCTGCAAACCAAACCTCTTCAGGGCTTAACACAGAAGAGTGCAGCTTGAAGGATGGAGCTGCAAGTGTGGCACCTCCCTATATGTGTGTCCATGCATGTGTATATAGAAATATATATGCTCTGTAACACATCTATGGGCAGTTGAATAATTACAACAGAAGACAGTAATACAGAAAGGGAAAAAAGCAAATAGTTTCCTCTGGTATCATCAAAATGTTTTCTTTTTGCTTCATAACAGCTTTCCCTTGATCAAGAACTCTCCCGTGCACCTGTCCCACAGCTCCCTCTGCAATCAGCGGGCTGCAATGCCCAACTGTAAAATCTAGTGCTCAAAAGATAAGGTTAGTATTTTAAAATATAAGGATCCCAAATGGCAATGGCTAAAGCCATTGAGACATCCAGAGGTCAGAGACAAATCCAGTCTTCCTAAAAATCAGTTAAATAATGTATCCTCAACTAGCCAGCCACATTACGCATTTGCTGATGACACTGATTAGCATTAGGTGGATAGGAATGAGCTCAGACCTTTCCCCCTTAAGTACAGAAAAGAAATTAATAATAGAAAAGCACTCAGTGAAAACCAGAAGAGAAATTAAAGGAAAAATGAGGGCAGACATGGGAGGAGTACAATCAGTGAATGTTTTTTCAACATCAGAAACATTCTGCAGTTTGGCCTATTTTCTTGCAAAGACATCACAGGAACAACAACGTTTTTGCAGGGCTTAACCAGCGCACCCAAAGAGCTCTAGAAATTTGCTTAGAGCCTGAGTCCCACTCACTTCAGACAAAGTGTGCATCCAAATTGTTTTTTGAAAGAGCATTAAACCGATCCACAAAACAGCTAAATGATTACCAAGATACTTACTAGCCCCAGATTAAGAAGTTTTGAAACAATCTTGTCAAACACTCCTCTGTCATTTTCCTCATAAATTCTTGCAGCGATTTTTTGAACAATGTCTTCAGCAGTCAAAGGAGTGCCATCTAATTGATGGAGGCCATCTGGATCGTCTGAAAGGATTACAGTTTAACTGTGTGCTGACTGTCCTAACTCATTTGGATTAAACATCTCGTACAAAATATCTGCCCACATCTTTTTCTCTTCAGAACAAAACTGCATTTTTAAACACATTAGGAATATACTTTGATACACACTTTGCAAGCCATTAAATCAGTCACAGGGAAAAGTTCTTTGTGTCCATTTTCCACATCTGAAAAATGGCTTTCTGACTGGGTCTTCTGAAAGAGCAGAGATGAACATTAGGAGCTGACTCTCCTGTTTATAGAAAAACATGATAGAATGAGAGAGCACTGCTCCCATATCCACTTATTTGTGTCTCCCTGGTATGTGCGTTCATTGTATGGCCACTTAGATCGAAACAGTTCATGACAAATGACACATGATCTTGTTTGAATTTCAGCAAATTAACTTTTAATTATGTAATTGTTATCTATGACAAATAACATCATCACGACAATGGGAAAGGGAATGTGATGAGTGAGCTTTGGTCTGTGATCAGCATACTTTGATATAATTAAAAATATCCTGAGCTAAATGCTGCTTACAGTTCTCAGAGGACTCACTTAAACTACAAGCCAATTAACTACTCCTGTAGCAAAGGCAAATATTCTTTGGCCTTTGGTAATTTCTTTTAGGTTTGTGATGATGAGAATTATCTAAAACTGCACATAACATTTGGAATAAATATATGTGATTTAGCTGCATGTAGAAGTGCTTCTTCCTCACAAACCAGAATAAATATATTTTCATTCAAAGATATGTCCCATTTGCCTTCCATCAAATCTAAATTGCTAAAAAGCATTACAAATTACACCATCAGACTCTCCTCCATGGAAGACTGTTAAAATCAAGAGCAATTCTTTTGTACTGTGTTTCAAAACCTAACTGTAATACAACAAGCTTCCACAACTGGAAATAATTGAAACTGCACTCCAGTAACAAACAGAGCTCCTGTTTAGTGGGGAATACAACATTCATGAAGGCAATCAGTTTGCAAAAGAAAGCTAACCCAGAAGTCACTGAAAGATGATTTTGGAATACCTTGGAATTTATAATCCAGCCCGCTTTTCGTGGAGTCATAGTCATCCACAAGCCTGCGGTTCTTGGTGGAGTCTGCATCATCAATGGCCAGCTGCTGTCCATACAAAGAGCTTCTAATTGACTCCCTCTCCTTTTCATTCCTCTCTCTTTGTGCTACTGATTTTAGCAGGTTCAGGTCATCAACAAAGGAATAATTCCTGAACTCTGGCTTATTTTCTGGAAAATACATCAATGCACACATAACATAAAATCTTATACCTCTTTGTATACCATTATGAGTATTGCTATAAAACCAGGAAAGATATTTTACCTGTGGGAGCTATTTTCCTATTCTTGTCTGCCTCAGCTTCAGCAATCTAATATACAAAAATAAAGCAAACAAAACAGCAAACAGGTAGAAGGAATAAATGTGTGATGTCTTAATTTATCAGTATCAGTAGAACGCCCGATTTTCACTCCTAGTAAGAAGTTTGCCTGAATAACTAGAACAGGAATAAGGACTCGGCACTTTTGTCAGTACCACCCATCCTCTGATCAGAATCAGACACTATGAGAAGCTGCAATAAACTTTCCATTTTAAGATAAATGCCAGTTACATCTTCCTTCTTCATTCCAGGTTCATGCTATATTCCCATAGGATGTCAATAGAAAGGGGTGGCATATCTGTGAGCTGTTGGAGCTAACAACCTGCTTTTAGAAGGCTGGACAGTGAAACTCTATATGCCAGTTCTTAAAAATTACTGAAACCCTATTTTGTATCTAACCCCATCAGTAATCATTTCACTGAAAAATCTTTTTTTAATTCATTTGTAACCATTAGGATATTCATGGATCCAGTACCTGAAATGCTAAAAATATTTATAGGAATACTATAACAGAAAACATTGTAAATATTTTTATTTCACTCACCTGTTCCTCCAAAGGTCTTTCTACACTTAACTGTCTGTTGTGTATAGCTTTATCTAGAATAAACACACACACACACATATATATTCTCAGTTATATGATACATGCAACTACAAAGAGACAGCACATTTTTTCTTAACTTATAGTTTTTCCCATAAAACATGGTGTCTTAAATAGGATGCCAACTGCTACTTCTTGCAAAAAAAATTTCAGTACTCCTAGAAGAACGAGAACACAATAAAAAAAGGCAAACCTTTAAACAAAGCATGACTGGGGCAGAGGGAGAGGTTCTGCAGAATACAGAAGACAGAAATACAGACATAGACTCAGTAACCTCTTTCTGATCAGAAAACTCACGAATCGGGGAAAAAAGTGCTGGAAGAGATTGACTAAAATAGCAATAATCGGATTGGCACAACCAAGAGATTAAAAATCTCTTCCATCCAGAAAATCATGGGAGACAGGGAGCAAGAAAGACTTGTGCAGACACTGCTACAGAACGGATGAAAACACCGCTTGGAAAAGACTGAAAAAATTCAGAGCTTTTCCTTCTACCAGCACCTATCCCTTCACTTTAATATTAGATTGCAACTTCGGTGATCGGTGTCTTGCACCAGGAATATTGCCGCTTTAGGATCTCCCCGCTTTTAGCCAAGTGGAAGGAAAGTTTTTACCATCCCCTATCTCCACCCTGCAGAACTTTCCCCATCCGCAGCAAGCAGCGAGAAGGCTCGGGGCGGGCGCTTACCTGTGCCCGCGGGTCTGGGGAAGCTGTGCCCCCGGCTCGCCAGCAGCGCCAGCACCTGCAGCGCGACGGCCAGCCCGAGGAACATGGTGCGGCCTGCCCAGCCGGGCACCGCCGCCCGCGGGAGCCGCCNCGGGGAGCGCCGGGCCCGCGGGGGCGGCTCCGAGCGGCCCTGCGGAGCCCCTGCGGCACGGAGCGGGCACGGAGCGGCACGGAGCGGGCCCGAAAGGCCGCGCTGCACACGCGGGCCGAGGGTAAGGCCAGGCTCGGTCCCGCACAGGAGGCCTGCGAATCACTTCCATCTGTTTAAACCCCTTCCACGGCGCTGAATTACACAGCAAAGGCACAGTCGTCAGTGACTCTTCTTACGACAAGGCGAGGACATGAAAAGTTTAATTATAGCACATCCTGCTCTTTAAAATTTAGGATTTAAAAAAGCAGGAGCGCAAATGACAATACGCATGTAAGCTGTTTCTGAGCGTTTTCAATATGAAAATTTAGCTTTTGTAGACGCAGAACACCAACAAATCCCTAGGGATCGCAGGAAGACATTTTCACCGGTTCGCGGCAGAACAAAGGATTGCAGTGGTAGCTCTTTTCAGAACTACAGAAACCGCTTCCAAAATAAATCACAGTGCTTTTTTCTTCAAAAAAGACCTCATCATTTTGTAGTCACAAATGCATACACTCAGAGAGCAGATGAAAACACTTTAACATTAGAAATGTCAGTGCTTGCTGACTGCTAAAAATGGCTAAAAACTCTTCATGGAAGAGATGAAAAGGACCAGGGCTTTCTCAACTGAAAACCAGGAACATGGTAGAACTGTTCATTCCTTTATCAATGAATATATACATTGTACTATAGCATAAACTGTGAAGAACACACAAAGTAAGAGAATGATAATTAATTGAATCACAAGCACTGAAAAAAAGCGCAATTTTTTCCCCACTGGCAGCCACTGTATATCATAGTCGAGCCTTTGCATATAATTTAGATATAATAATGCTCTAGTATACGTCAGATTCACTTCTATAAATTAGTCTTCCACATCCAGAGCAATGAAAATAATTTCAAGAAATGCATTGATAACCCCAGAATCCTCACTTATCACTAGGCTCCTATTCTTGGAGCTGAGTCAGAGTTAGGAATTATAGGATATTTTGGATAAAAACCTTTTAAGCATAGTTGTATGTAAGAAGAAAACAGCCTTATTTACACATTGCTTGATGACCTACAAGGAAAACTATTACAATAAACAGATCGTTCCCTCATTTTAGAAGCACAGAAGCCAAGCAGCTTCCCCAGGGAAGTGCAGAGTAACCTCCTCCCCTGCCATCTTGAGCAGATGTGTTTGTACAGCAACAGGAACCTCCAAACTACAGAATATTGCTGATAAAGAAAAATGATAAGATCAATTCTTACTTCAATGTGGCTTTATATTCCATCCCAGTCTGGTATTAATTCAACAGTTCATTGCCTGTGTGATGTTCTCAATGTTACAAAAACGTGTACTTTCTCTCCAGGTACCCTTCCTGATATTTACTTCCATTCCACTCAAAACATTTCCCACAATGCTTTGTAAATGTGCATCCATTGCTAAGACTACACATTTGTCATTCAGTCAAAAGTACTGTACAATACAAAAGCAGTGAATGTATTTTAAACTTGCTGAAATGCAGGTGTCTGTAAAGCAGCGAGACCAGAAAAGGAGCTCTAATTAGAGACAACAGCATGAAGAAGGTGCAGGTCAAAAATACGCCTGTTTATGTGCTATGTCTACAGATGGCTTTTTGTGTATAATGATACATCTAATTGTGTTCAAATGTGTTTATTTTAGAGGATAGCCTTCTGTTTATGTGATAGATGTTTCTATTTCTGTGCAATCTTTTCTATACTATTTCCCAGATGCATACGGTTCATTTCCTTAATGCTAAAGCATCTCCTGCTTTGGCAGGCCTGTCTAACAAGGAGTGATGAGAAGGACTCTGCAGGGGCTGGGACTGATGGTGGGGAGAGAAGAGAATTCAAAACCTGCTGTCACTAAAACGTCAGACACAAACCCTCTCCCCATTCATGGGCACTGACGGGCATGTGCTGCAGCTCTGAGCACAGAGCACACTGGCACTGCCCCCTCTGCCTTGGCACCCTGGGCCCCTGCTCCTCGGCGGTGCCCAGGTGAACCTGTGTGACATGTGACAGATAATACACAATCTCTGCTAATTATGATAAAACAGGTTTAATCCTCATAGAAAAACGGCTGGGTAAGAGTGCTGTATTTGTTTCTCATTACACCTGTTTTCATTTGGCATCATTTACATCATCTACTACTACACACTCTTCTGCCCAGTGCAGAGACAGCACGGGGAAGAACATAAGCTCTTCTATTTTGGATTCTATTTTGGCTCATACACAATCAACCCATTTTCTATTCTGGAACTATTTATTTCCAGCGATGTGAAATGAGCCAGAAAGAATACCACTTGCCTATCAGATGCCAAGGAGAACTCAGGAATGACAATTAGATTATCTCTTGCTGTGGTGAAAGCAGTTGATATGAAGGCTAGAGAAATAACTGAAATGCAGCCTTTCAGTGTTATTTTTGCAGTTGTTTTATAACCACACTTCAAAGTTTTTCCTCCAGCTGATGAAAAAAGAAGGCAGATGAAAGAAGGAAGAAAGCACAACAACCCACTTTGCCAAGTTTATGCCTTGATGGTAGACATTCCTCACTTCTGTGGATTTGCTTTCTCAACTTTAGCTCATATAATGCAAATTATATACTAAATAACATGGTGCTTAAAAGGGAAAAAGTTGTTGGAAGAGTTACTGGTGATCTTTATGCAAGGCATTAGGTGTATCTATAATCATCTGACAATAAGTCATGTATTTTGCACATATGTGCGCACTATGAATAGTCCCTTTGATTTCAATGCAATCATCAGCAATTAACCATGCCCAAGCCTGAGGGTTTGCGCTCTACGAATCATTTTACACACAACATTTATTTATACACCACCTAAGGCAAAGACAAGGATTTAAGACTCTAGAACAACTAAAAATAAAAGAAAAAAGTTGAAGCTAGTGCATTTTGAGCATTTATCAAAGTTCCATCAACTTTACCAGCAGCTTTTCCTATGCTTATTAAATATATATTTTTGGTCTGTAAAGCTTATGAGTTTTTCATGCTTCTAAAATGTAATGTGATGTTTTTACATGAGCAGTTCTTAACTGAGATATTCTTAACCAACTCATTTTTTAAAATGAACTTTAAAAAATACCAGTCCATATCTTTCACCTTCGCTTCAAGAAAATGCCCACTTTTAATGCTTTTAAAAATATTGACCTCAGTTTTTTCCTATTGGGCTTTTATCTCTTTTTTCTGATAATAAATAATTTTTTAGCTTTGAAATTCAGCATGATTTTCTGTCCAGATGTATGTAGGAGATGGAGGGTGCCTCTTCATTGGAAACATCTAGCTCGGAAGAGATTATTTCCGTTTCTTTCCCACCCCTTTCTAGAAAAAACCCCAAAAATTACTTGAACTGAAATACAAGCTCCCTGGTGAAAACCTTTCCAAGAGGACAAACAGCTGCCAGGGGTGTGGGAATCACAAGAACAGCCCTCTGGGAGCCTCTCGGCCACAACAGACCTCTCCATGTTCCCACCCACACTTTAAGAATAATGTGTTTCATAATTGGGAGGTTTAGATTGGACATTTGGAAGAATTTCTTCACAGAAAGGGTGATTAGATATTGGAATGGGCTGCCCAGGTGGTGGAGCCAGGAAAACTGGACGTAGCACTCGGTGCCATGGTGTAGTTGACATGGTGGTGTTTGCTCACAGGTTGGACGCAATGGTCTCCGAGTTCTGAACCGAGCTGGTTCTGCGATAAGCTGCCACTCGCTGCTCTTTCGAAAGCCACCCTGAAATGTCTTTGTTTCATGATGCTGACGAGAGGAGCCCCCGCGGGCGGGCCGGCGCTCAGGCCGCGCCGCTCCCACAGCCGGGCCCAGGCTGAGCTCTCAGGGCAGCGCGGGAGGCGATGGCGCCGTGCCCGCCACAGCCCCGGCTGGCACAGCCTCGGCTCCCCAGCCCGCAGGGGCCGCCCCGCTCCGCACGCC